>LZPO01108076.1:76646-108767 GCA_001675575.1 Neotoma lepida | reverse complement strand
ACCTTTGAGTACTGAGCCACCTTCTTGGGCACTAGAAGTGGGTTCAACTTAGATTAAGACAGCCCTACATGAATGCTATGTGCTTTCCCCATTAAGTCACAAAGAAACAGGGGGACAGGACAGATTCCAGAAGAGAGGAGATAAAGCTGGAGGATTTTAGATAGTATAGACATGGGAGGCAAATACATGTCCTCCAATTCTGGTCCCTGGCTCTGCCTCTCAGGTCCTTCCCTCATTTTCAGAACTCTAGGCCATGGCAGGACCCTGGATCTACATCTCTCCCACTGTGAGGTACCCTCCTGGGGCTACATGAAGCTCTACTATTGGTATAAGATTTGGTTATAAGTTGGAGTCTCCTAGTGAGCCAAGGAACTGGGAGGGCAAAGGAAAAGGACTGGCGAGCACATATCCTCTTGGTGTCTTTTTCCTTCCTGTTCCATCTCTGGGAGAACCAGACCCCACCCTAAGCTGTCCCCTCACTGGAGACCATGCCAGCTTTGTGCTGTAAACTCAATTCCCACCCTGGCTCCTACCACTCACAATTAGAGATCCAATTCTATTTTAGGAACGTGGAATGCATTTTCCAAGAGGGAACATTGTGAAATATCGGGGAGTCTAGTCCAAGCTCAGCCAAGGCATGTGGGAGTTTGAGGAAGACCCCCTCCAGAAAACAGGCTTCGGATTAACTGTCCTAGAGTGAGCAATGACTTAAATGGTGGAGGCCAAAGTGTAATCTTATCAAGAAAAAAAAAATCTTTTATTTTCCTGCCAACTTTGGTTTTAAAANGTTAGAACAAAACTTCCGACTGTTTCCTGAACAGCTCTGTTCTTCCCCAGTGCCTCGTCAGCTCTCTGCTCCTGTCTCCCACATTCCCCACTCTCAATCTGACACTGTCTCTAAACATTTTAGGTGCCAGATTTGTTTTGTATGTCCCTCTTTGTGTGCATGCATATGCACATTTATTATTTATTGTAATTATTATTANAAAACTCCTCTTACTTTTGAGACAGATTCATTTATCGCCCNCTATGGCTCTGAGCACAGGCATAGGCAGAAGACCTGTCAGGGTGGAGAAGTGCTAGCTAACTAAAATGCAGCTAAGGGTTGGGCATGGTGGAGCATGCCTGTAATCCTTACATCAGAGATGCTGAAACAAGAGAATCACGGCAAGTTTGAGGCCAGTCTAAGGTACCTAGTGGGCTGCAGGCGAACCTGTGCTAGAGAGGGAGATGGTCTCAAAACACAAAACCAAAAGTTCACCCAAGGAGTTCCTGCTTCCCTGGACACATGGACATCAGAAGGCTCACGCTCATTTTCCCTCTCCACTACTGATTCATTTAGCTCCTAAAGAGATGGAGGCTGTCACAACATTGTNACTCCATTCCACCTCCCAGACCTGACTTTTGCTCCTAGCTATCCATGTGTGCCTTCCCTTTCCTTGCCTGTCTCAGCTTCAGTGGCTTCTCTCCTGCAAATCTCCACTCTCATCTCTCGGGTGGAAAGTGTCCACTGACTACTCCTAACTACTCTCTGAGCCTAGCCAAGGGTGCAGTGCCTGTTATCCACCAGAGGCAAAGGGTTGCCTACCATTCTTCAGGGTCTGTATTCTTTCTGCCTGGTCCCAACATTGCCTCTGCATTCCTCTTCTCTTGAAGACTCAATGTTCAGTGACATGGTCCTCTCATAGTTGCCCACTAAACTCCTCTGGCTGACATGATAGTCAAGATATGTTGGCAGTTATATAGAGACTCTTCCAAAATATTTGTGAGTCTAGGAAGCCCAGAAGGATAGTTGTAATGTTAGGAAATTATTTGCCGCACAATACTAGGGGAACAAATAGAAGACACTGTATTTCCCTTGGGGACCCCAGGAATTCAGATAATCATCTTAAACATTTTTATTTAAATCTCAGCTCTATTACANACTGACTATACAATCTAAGCAAGGCCCTTTAGCCTCCCAGGACCTCAGCCACACTTCTGAAAAAGCCAAATATTAAGAGCCTACCTTCCAGGGCCTTGGGAGATTTAGACAACATGACACAAGGCTCCCAGAAGCACATGACCTTTATGACAGATGCCCTGAAGGTGCCCCTTTCCTGATGGCATCTTTCACTTCTAACTCCATGAGATGGGAGAGTCCACTGTGCAGTAGACCATGCCCATTGTGTGTGTGTGGGGGGGGGAATGAACATATTCAACCCTGCCAGACTTTTAAGCTCAAACAGTTTTCTTTCCTCTGTCCTCCCCTCCCTGCTCTTCTCTTCCATGCTTCCTTAGCTATGGGGTAAGGTCTGTAATCATTGAACTCTTATAATGACACACAGCATATGACTCCACGTTTCAAAGTCTATATGTTCTCATGACTATTCCACCCAACTTGTGATCTACGGCAACCACCACTGCCCAGCAGTGAGTTAAGACCCTTTTACCACCACCCCCAACATCTGACAATACCTGGAGCTATTTCAGGTTGTTACTGCTAGGTGGAGGTGTGTGCTATTGACATCTTGATAAACATTCCATAACACACAGAGCAAGCCCTACCTGGAGAATTATCTGTCCAGAAAGGCCAGTCATGCAATCATGGTTACCCTGAACAGCCAGCTTTATTGATGATGTCTGAAAGCCAAATTCCTNGCTTCTAATTGACTAATAGTGGCCTCGTGAATTTGTTTTGGGGGGGGTGTCATTGGTGTGTGTGTGTGTGTGTGTGTGTGTGTATTGGTATGTGTGCATGGGTTCTGTAAATCAGCTCCATGTCCTTATTTTTTGCCTGGCAAGTATTTTCCTAAATGAGCTATTTTTCCCCAACCCCTGTCTACTAATTTTTAAAATCTAATGGGAAAGTCTAGAATACTTCACTAATAAAGCCACTCAGATGAAATGGTACACAGCTCTAGTACACAGTGCCCTGTGAATNTCAGCTACTTTTATTTCATGCAATTCCATCAATAACACCCAGACTTAGAAGCTGCCAAGTCCTCAGCTGATGAAGAACAGAGTCGGGAATCAAGCCTGGTCCCTCTGATCCCTGATCCGTGGTCTTAAGCACTGTGTTCTAATGTCTCCTTAGCTTTAGACTGGGAACCCAAATGTCCTGGAGCACCCTGAGTAACTCTAGAAGAGGTGGCCCATGTTAGTCTTGCTAAGAAACCCAATAGTGACAGAAGCAGGTGACAAGAGTCTCCTGTATGACGTTATTGTCTTTGGCCCTAAACACTGTTGGACCTGAGAGGATGACTTAACTGGAGTCAAGGGTGTGGCTGCCTCAGCTTTTGGCAGGACATTTTGTGATCCGGTCACCCTCTCAGGTCCCTAGAGCAGGTGCTGCATTCTCNGAGAAAAAGTCTGAGTGAGTCTGGCTGCCCCAAGCTCTGGACATTGACTTCCTGAGCAGCTCAAATCTGGAGACAGGAACCGGAGCCAAAAGAGTAACAGTGTCATCTCAACAAGTGACATATCCACTCTGAACAGTGTCCCAATATGTTCACCTCAGACTGCAAAAAATTAGGTTATTGACACGGTGTCAGTGTGTTATTTTTCCCCAGGGGTATCAAAGCAAATAAGGCAGCACCCCCAGAAAACTTCTCCATAGTAGGGCTGTCCAGCTGCCTTACTGTACAGGTGACAAGTCAGGACACATGCTGCCCTTCTAAGCTCCTACTGATACTTGTCACTGAAGACCCAACATGTCACTTCCTGTTACACCTCAGTGTTTTGGGATCCAGTTCTTCCGTTCTTCTCACTAGCNGGCAGTGTGGTAAGGATTCAGCTCTTCCGTTACATTCCAGACACTCACGGGCAGGCAGTGTGGGTGCATTTTGTTTCTTTTTGCTCTGGGCTGCAACTCTGCTTTGACTAGCTGCTTGAGTTCCTGCCTTCTCCCATCACGGTAGACTGGGACCTGGAATTACAAGCCAAATAAACCCTTTGTCCTCTCAGCTGCCTTTTGTTCAGGGTGTTTTATCACGGCAACAGAAAAGAAAACAGAGCACATGGAGATGTGGATTTGGGGACCTCAATTATGTCACCTCTGAGTTCGGAGGGTGCCATCTGTCATCAGAAACAAAACAATAATGGAAACCTCTAGAAAATCTGGAATAAAACCTGTGGAAGCAGGCTAGGGAGCCAGCTCAGTCAGGTAAAATGCTCCATCCCCCAGCATCTGCAATCCCAGCCCCGAGGAGGCAGAGACAAGAGCATTCCTAGAACTTGTTGGCCAGGCAGCCTAGCTGAATTCNTAAGATCCAGNTTCAGTGAGAGAATCTATGTCAAAAGCTATGATGGAGAGCAATAGAGGATGACATTGGCCCCTGGCCTCCACATGCACGCATACCGGCACACTCAGAATATACACTATACATTAAAAATAAATAAATAAAATAAAACACACTGGGGCTGGGTGTGGTGGTGTACACCTTTGATGTCAGCACTCAGGAGGTGGAGGCAGGTGGATCTTTGTGAGTTTGAGACCTACACAGTAAGTTCAGGCCACTGAGGGTTACACAGGAAGACCTTGTCTCAAATAAATGAACAAAATAAAATAATTTAAAAACTTTTAATTAAAATTTAAAAAAATGGAAGCATGTGTATTTGTGAGAAGTGTGAAGTGTTCTCCAGGCAGGACAGGGGACCTGTTTTAGCCTGCTTTTCTTACTCATAAATCAGTATAATGACCCAGACTCAGAAGTTAGGAGCATTTGATGTATCTACCAGATTCACGGTGAGTGCTGAACAAAGTGAGGTGCCCTTGTTTGCTATACCAATCACAGGCCTAGGGCAAGCACAGACTCAGGTGCTGGAGAGGGGGCAGAGCAAAAGATAGGAGAGTTCAGGAGATNAGTCTCCATGATCCGGGGCATTGAGCCTAAGAGGTCACCGGAGGGGTTAATGCAATACATCTCAAGAGGCAGGACTTTGTCCCTAAGGCCACACAACGGTGCAGCATACCGGCCTGACTCATTTGGGGTCAAGTTGAGAATTGCCTCCAATCATCAGAATTCTTAACAACAGCATTCGTTTCCTGGTGAGAGAACTCACCANCCTGAAAACGCACACTTANCGTTGAGCCCTGTCAATGGACATCACTGGGTCCAAATGGCACTTTGGTTTCTCTGTCATTGAAGTTTGGCCTGATATTACAGGGACACTTTGAATTCTTCAAAGAGTGACTCTCACTTACCTTCTCTCCTCTTTCCCCTTCAGGTTCAACCCCTTTTATCACACTAAAGTGCCAATCAATATTTCGAGATAGATGTTACATCTTCGCTTTTTATAACACCGCCCGTCCCAGAAGGGACACTGTATCTTTAAGGAAATGGACCCCGTATCCTGTTTCGGAAGGATTAAAACCCGTTAAAGAGACAGAAGAGGCTGTAAACCCCAATCATATTCTTACTCTCTCTTCATTATCCTGTCCACTATCTATCCCTGCTGAGTAAATCTGGTTGTGTGTTTCTCCAAAGTGGTCATAAGAAGAAATTTATTTACTCCGCTTTGCACTGGAGGGGCATTACCGGGCTTCAAGGCTCTCCGAAGTCATAAAGATTTTGCAGTGTGTGCAAAAGGAGCAGAGATTCAGAACTTCTTTCCCCCTCTGAGGTCGTTTGGCCATCCAAAGGGGGAGTCACTTCTCATTTTCTGACAGGGTTTATTTCCGTAAGATTTTCCAATTAGCAGGAAAAGGTCACACTAATGTTGGTGCTGGGTAGGGGAAGAGATCAAACTATGCAAATAGAAACATCCTTGAAAGGACAATATTAAAAAAAGAGTGCATTTCCTAATTTTTTAATTGCATGTGTGTATATGCTTATATATGCATATATGTATATCTGTGTGATGTGTATTTATGTGTATATACATGTGTGCATGTATATATGTGTTTCTATGTATGCATGCATATGTGTATATATATGTGCTTGTGTGCGCAAACGTATATATGGGTGTATATTTGTGTGCACATGTGTATATGTGTACCTGTGTATATTTGCATATATATGTGCATAGGCATAAAGACAGACAGACAGATAGTGGATAGATAGATAGATAGATAGATAGATAGATAGATAGATAGATAGATACATAGATACATAGATACATAGATACATACATAGATACATACATAGATACATACATAGATACATAGATACATAGATACATAGATACATAGATACATAATCTTTTTTCTGCCAGGGAGGAAAAGGGTGATTATAACTGTGTGATCGAATTTGACCTGCTCTTCTCACCTGTGATGAAACAAACTGAGTCCACCCATTGGTGCCACACCAGAGGGAAGTTGAGTACCTAAGATGGAAATCCTCCTGAAGTCTTAGTCTTGGTTGTGTAGGGACAGGGCCTGAAAGGCTGCAGAGTANGAATCAGGCAGCCAATGCAGACTCTGTGGATGCTGATAATAGCCAGACTGTGCCCAGCCTGGCATAACTTTTGCCTGCATATCATCTCCGATCTCGACCTGATACTTGCCCTGCTGCTTTTGTTTTCCACTCTGTGCATGGAGAGCACAAGGAATTTCCCTGATAATAGGCAGGGCTGGGAGTCATGTCAGAAAAGATGTACTCCAGTCATGCAGAGGACAGTAGTCATGGATGCCCACTAAAGCAGATCCAGGGGACAGCTTTGCTTTGAGTCTGGAGCCAACTCTGCTTGTCAGAGCTGAGGACATGTTATGCATACGTCAGCAGCAAAATCCTCCAGACTGAGTTCTATCTGTGACCTGCTGGGTGTGGGTGGCAAGGTCCTGTGTGGGCAAGAGTATGACTTGGCATATCTTTCATACTCTCTACATGGCCACATGTGGATCAGTGAAGCCACGCTGGAAAGGAAGGTTGGATTCCTTCAGCTGGGTCCCTCTTTCCCAGGCAGAGAATTCCTCAAACACTATTGTTCGAGCTGGGCCTGGTCTGGTTGTCAGTCACTGACACATCCATCTATAGCTCTCCCCATGCCAGGTACTGAGGGAGAGTGCTTCCTCAAGGTCACACAAGGCCACCTATCCAATGTGGATAAAGATCCAATGTAACTGTCTATGATCACCCTGCCACACAGGTCTTACTTACTGGAAGCTTTTTAAAAACCAGGCCAGTGGATCAGTCCTGTTGTGTCTGGAGGGTACCATTGCCTTGGACTCATCCATCCATCACCCCTTACTCTTCNGATCTTTATGNCTTCTCTTCTGCATGAGGCCCTGGGTCCAAAGGAGAGNGTTTGATGGAGACATCCTACTTAGGACTGAGTGCAAACTCAGAGACTGTTGCAGCACACATAGAGCCTGCACAGGTGCAAGCCAGATGGGGTCCNGGCACTGAGAGGGGCAAGTAGTCACAGGTTCTACCCCTAAGCAAGAAAGAGGAATCTTNTCCAGTGGAGTCTCTCTGGCTATATTAACCACACTTCAGGGCAGGCCCTAGGCCCAGGAATAGATGGCCAACACAAAACAAACTCAATGGTATTTTTGTAGACTTTTTGGTTTCATATTGGTCTGTTTGGGCTTTTCTTTTTTTCTTTTTGTCTTTTGCTTGCATGTTTTGACGGATCATTTACTTGTATATTTTTATTTCCAACTTTGTGGTTTTGTGTCATATGTGTGTGTGTGTGTGTGTGTGTGTTAGAGAGAGAGAAGGAGATAGCTTCTTGTTGTGTCTGTTTGTTTCTTAAAGAGAAAATCCTCCAGACTGAGTTCTATCTGTGACCTGCTGGGTGTGGCAAGGTCCTGTGTGGGCAAGAGTATGACTTGGCATATCTTTCATACTCTCTACATGGCCACATGTGGATCAGTGAAGCCACACTGGAAAGGAAGGTTGTAAGAAACAAACAGACACAACAAGAAGCTGAGATAGAACTCAGTTTGGAGTTGGGTAGATAAGGAGGTGGGTAGGATCTGGGGGAACTTGAGAGAGGGGAATGCATGATCAGAACACACTGTATGAAAAATATTTTTTAAACAAACAAACAAACAAAGACCTGTGGGATGATTGAGGCAGTGGGCCAAATCTTACTGGATTCTAAAGAGCCCCTGTGGTCAGTTCTCACTAGTATATAGGCAAAACGATGCAGCAGTAAATTAAGTAGATGTTAGAAAATCTGAAATTCAAAAATAGTTGTCAAAGTGATGTCCCAGCATGACCATTGCTCGGCTGAGTTATCAATATGCAGCACAACTGTGCACATGGTGACAACCCACATGATACGACAGCACACAGGCTCTTATGTCATTTAACTCCCTATGATGTTTGTCTTTACCTGAAAGCATAAGACAGAAAAAGCTCACCCCCAGCTTAAAGACCCTGCACTCATTGAAACTAATACTTAGAAAGGTCATTTGGATTTTAACATGAAAGAAAGAGACTTCTAAAATTTCTTTGCTACTAAACAGAAAGAGACTCTTTCCTTCCTNTTATCAGAATATCATTTCTTTTTGGTGCTTAGCAAGTGTTAGTCATTATAGCCAGTGCCCAGCCCTGCTTCTCCTTAGAACAAAATGAGGTGGTAAGAGAGTTATAAAGCATTAGCCCCCGAGCCACAGAAGCGTGGCATGCTGTGAGGGGCTTGTTAACAGCTCCAAGTCCAGTCCTAACAAGACTGACTGTACCACNTGTAAATCATGCTTTGGGCTTTATCTGGAGGGAATTATTAAAGTAAATCAAGCATACAAACAAACAAGTGAATAATAATCACAGTGCCCAAACATCAAAGTGACCTAATCCCCACCAATAGGCAACTGGTATATACATGTCATTGGAGAGTTGATTCAGTGAGTCTGGGGGTAGCTCATGGGTACTCAATCTTTAAGGCTCAAGGAAGCCTGTGTCCCAATGTGTGCTCTTCTCTCAGCNGGGACACTCATAGCACCACTTCCCTGTACACAGCCACCCCAATTTGGACAATAAGCTGCATAATTAACCAGGATCCCATGAGTTTCCTACAGTCAGGGCAGTTGGAGAAGCAGAACTCTGCAGAAGTTCACAGATGTGGATCTAATCGTCAGTCACTAATTAGCCACATGGCCTGTAACCTCATTAGCGCTTCTCTTTTCTCACCTCCAACACAGAGGTGAAGATTCCTAACTCTNGGCTGTTGATAGATGTAAATTCAAGTTGCTTCTCTCCAAAGAGGCAACCTGCTTAGAAGGTGTTCAGCAAACACCACCTCCCATCTAATAAGAGGGTTAAAAGCCCTGGAACTTGTCATTAGAANCCCCTTCAGGATCACACTCACAGTGTCTTATGGACTGTGGACATGTCTGAGGTGAGCAAATATGAGAAGGACCTTGAAGTCTTCTAAGTCNCTGCACCCTGCTGGGAAAGGTGAGAGGTGAGAAAAACACCAAGTCAATAAACTATTTGCCAAATTTCAGACCCACTGCCAAAGATAGCAGATACGGCAGCCCNTTTTNCACAGGAAGTAGCCAAAAGAAAGACACAATCCAGATCGTATTCAAAAGATTATTGATTCAAAGTCAGAAGTGCTATAATCTAAACAGCCTTTACCACAAAGTTTGTAGTTGCAACACCCATATTACATGCATTCAAACGCCAAGAGGAGTATCAGCTCTTGGGACACAAACCATGACTCAGACTGTGCCATCTGATGTCAAGCAAGATGAAAGTGTTCCCACTGGTGACTGTGGCTGGTGTGGGCTGTGGACTTTCTTGACCACTGCATAGCATTAACTACATGTGCGGATTTCACTGACTGGACACAACCAGCCAGGACTAAACAGACTTGTTCCTTCCTTTATAAAGTGCCACCCACAGCCTGGACAGCTATGCCAAGTGCTTATGTGCCTGCTTACAGATTCCACCACTCATGGAGAAATAACAGGAATAGGGAGACCTGGATGCATGAACAAGTGTGAGCTTTGTTTACTATTTGTTTTGTTTATTTGTTATTTGTTAATTATTTGAGGCAATTTTCTGAGGGGGTCTGCTTGGGGTCTTACNGGCATAATTTGTTATAATCTTAGATTTGCAGCCCTGGGACACATTATTTTGATGGCAATGTGAGATGATGTCACTCAGAGGGATCCATCCAAATGCCTCTGCACTCCTTACAGCATCTGTCAGCCCTGTCAATACTTCAGTACCTCTTATAGCATCCGTTGGTCCTGTCAATAACTCAGTACCTCTTACAGCATCTGTCATCCCTGTCAAACCTGAACATTTTTTACTCTGACATAGATACAGTTTTCACCTGGCTTGGGTGACAGGGATAATGTCAACATGATTTCTTCTTTTTTGAAGTGACTCATATTATCAGCTTGATGAGAAATAACTCATGGGATATTTTCATATTATAGAAAGTTCATCATAATAATGAGTACTTTGGTCCAATAAAGCCATGATCTCTTAGCATGTTTTAATTCTAACTCAACCACATACTGGCCATGTGATAGAAGAAACTTTGTTTGTTTTTCCTAAGCCATATTTTTCACTTCTGTATTTTGCGTTAATAGTTAATGACTCACCTCACAGAATTCTAGTAGACTTTAATAAACTGCGGCATCTTGCACTCTAAACTCTTGCACTGTTAGCATTTGGTAAACTGAGTTTGGTTCTGATGATGCTGATAGTAATGGTGATGGCAGTGATGGTGATATTGCTTGTGGTGGTGATGATNATGATGGTGTTGATAGTGGTAATGTTGGTGGTGATGAATGGGGTGAAGATGTTGACAGCGATGATAATGGAGATGATAAGTGGAGATGATGATGGTGGGGATGTTAACGGTGATGATGGTGATGGTATTGATGATGACAGTGATGATAATGATGAGGGTGTTGATAAGGATGTGATGGTGATAATGCTCAGGATCATAGTGGTGATGGTGGTGATGCGATTATGATAGTGATGGTGACAATGTTCACNGTATAATGATGATGGTAGTGATGATGGTGATGATAGCATTAGTGATAATGATAGTGGCAATATGATAATATGATAATATGATAATGATAATATGATGATGGCAGTGATGATGGTAATGAGAATAATCATTGTGTTAATGGTTGTAATAACTTCTTTGAATCTTTAAAACATCTAGTAAGGAAGAGAAAAACTTGGAAAAGTATTTGGAAGTAGAAGGGGTCAGATTTAAGTCCCACTATTCCCAAGGTTTCTGCCTTTCCTATACTCAATACTTGTGAAACACTATGACCAGCATACCAGGCTCTATTCCAAAGGTACTCCCAAAATAAAGAAGTTCATCTTTCTTGGGTTGGGTCATTTATATAGAAAATTCATAATGGAGAGAAAGTGATCCAATCCTATGAAGGGTGTAGGCTGCTTAGACACAGGGAGTCTAATTAGGACTCTTAATATGTCATAGTCTTCTATGACTTTGAACATAGCGAATTAGGTCATCATGAATACCAGAGTTTGACCCTCAGAACCCATGTGAAAAGATAGGCATAGAACAGAATGCTTCTAATCCCAGTGATGGAGAGGTGGAGGTCGATGGAGAAGTGGGGTTGTTAGCCAGCTTGGCTAAAAGACTCAACAAGTTCTAGGGTAGTAATAGATCCTGTCTTAAAAATATTAGGAATATTAGGTGTATAACACCTGAGGAATTGTGCCTGAGGAATGACCCTGGAGGTTATCAAATGGCCTCCAAATGCATATGCATATATGTTCATGAACATCCCCCNCACACACACACATACACACACAGGGACCTGAACTTTTCTGAACCTAACTATTGTGTCCCCNAAAATCGGACTCTAATTGTTTTACCCTGGCAGCCTTTTGGAGATCAGAGGCATGTGTCTGTACTCACACACAGATACTGATGAAAGACAGCCACAAACTCATGAACTCCATCATCTCAGTCGCTGTCTCAGAATTGGATTAGCAATGGTAATACATAGAGATCACATTACATTACAGAACCCACTAAATCTAGAAACCCCATCCAAATTCTGTCCCTTCTATAACATCCACTCACCAGCAAGTTCATTCCCCTTCTTCCCTGGATGCACCTCAGTTATAACACCTGATTTCCAAGCCACCCTCAGCTTGGTTGAGGAGAGCATCCCTTGATTACTTTATTGCCATGGCTTNCTAATTGTCCTTCTGCTTCCACAATCCCCCTTTCTAGTTCACTCTCTACATCATAACCAAAGCTGCATATTAAAAATGCAAACAAATCATGTCACCCCTTACTAAAGCCCTCCCAGAGTAAGCCTACTAGTAATATACATGAGCCTGAGGAGTGACACCCAAGGTAGTCCTCTGGACTCTACATGCATTTGCACATACACACACACACACACACACACACACACACAGAGAGAGAGAGAGAGAGACAGACAGACAGACAGACAGACAGACAGACAGACAGATAGACAGACAGAGACACACAGAGAGAGAGACAGACAGATACATATATATATAGAGAGAGAGACAGACAGACAGAGACACACAGAGAGAGAGAGACATACAGATACATACATACATACATATAGAGAGAAAGAGAGACAGAGACAGAGAGATCATGCCCCCAGTGTGTTATCTTCTATCATCTCAGCCTCAACCACAGTGGGCAGCGGATGAGGAAGGACATCCAAATTCATTCTCCTGCCCTGGGCTGTATTTGCACACACCTCCATGTGCACAGGTACCTGCACATTCTGAACAACATCACACACACACACACACACACACACACACACACACACACACACACACACAGAGAGAGAGAGAGAGAGAGAGAGAGAGAGATCATAGCCTCTCCCTGTGGTGTCTGCTAACTTTTCACAGTGTCCAGGATAGACCAAACCCTTTAAAAGCTGGCATGAAATGATTAGCAAAGTAACAATAATTGAGAGGTACCCTTCAAAAGAGTCAAGTCACAGTTTTCAAAGCAGGCGGGAGAGCCATGGAAAGCAGCACTGTTCACCCATTCTATCTGCTCAGCCCTCTCTTTTGGCTTGGAGACAAGGAAGGAGGGAGCAGGCACTTGATAGAACACCTCCCCCTCCATCCTGACCTCCTGGAGCAGCCGTCCACTAAGTGTTGCACTTGGCCAGAGCTCCCCATAGTAATTTGGTTAATTGGATGAACAGGCTCTTTAGTGACACCGCCTGGATTTGCACGCAGCAGTCCATCAAAACTAATCAGTTGGCTGAGTTCCATTGCTCAGCCACTGACAGCTTCACCAGGTCGGTGAGTAGATGGTAACTTTTTAAATGGAGGAACTTGCTAAATGATGGCCGTTAGCACTTGGCAGGATGAAGGGNCAGGGAGGAGAGAGATGCAGTGTTTGGCTTTGTATTTCCTCGAAGAGAGAATCTTGTTGGGGATGGCTGATTTTACAAGTTCCTTCCAAAGACGCTGGTGAAGAGCAGTCANCTCGCAACTGGACTCTGTTCCTTTGCTGCAAAAGGAAAACGCCCCCCAAAGCTGGTGTGGTGCTCTCTCTCTTTATTGGATGGTTATTAAACACTTGTTACCCCTAGTGTATGCCTGATTTAGCACACCCTGTGAGTTACTGCAGTATCAGCNGCTGTAATAAGCAAGCCTTAACAATTTAGAGACAGCACAAGAAATCAAANTTCTGAGTCTGTCCCGTCAGGAGATCTTCGTTGGAAGTGGTTCTCTCTTCCAGCCAGTAACGCGGAGACCCATTCATCTTCCATCCTGGTTCCACTAGCCCCTAAATGTGGGTGTGTCCGACCTGAAATCTGCAGACCTCATATGCTCTGGGGTAGCCGTGAGTATGACCTAACGTAAAACCCTAAACTTAGTTAAAACACTATGGAGTGATATTTGTTTGCTTACTTGCTTGCTTTGTAATGTTTCAGTAATTCAGCTGCATGGTTCTCAAGTGTGAACTCTGTATTCAGCAGTGACACTCACAATGTCAAAAACTTGGATGTGTCTACACAGTGGGGGCCTCAATGGAATCTACCTAAAACCATGAGGGGTTGGAGGAGGCTAACATGAAGAAGATACGCCCAGTTTTCAATTTTCAAAAGCCTAGCTCCAGAAATAGCATGTGATACTTTGGTTAAATTTTT
The DNA here is from genome assembly GCA_001675575.1 of Neotoma lepida. NCBI lineage: Eukaryota > Metazoa > Chordata > Mammalia > Rodentia > Cricetidae > Neotoma > Neotoma lepida. Next base: position 94,732 of record LZPO01108076.1, on the reverse strand, counting down.
TTAGTGAGGACTAGTGATGTGACCATACCTAGCTCCCAAGCGTTTGTTCACTGTAACAAAATACCTGAGTCACACAACTTAGAAAGAGGAGGGGTTTATTTGACCCATAGCTTCCAGGGTTTCTGTCTGTAGTTGTTTCATCCACTTTTTAGGCATGGTAAGAATCTCACGACAGAGAGACATGACAGAGTCAAGCTACCCCTGTCAGTCAGGGAGAACAAGAAGAAGGGTGAGGGATGAGACACCCCTCTAAAGGTGTACACTCAAGTGACCTGCTTTCACCCACTAAGTCCTATCCCCTAACAGCCTACTCCTCTGGGACTCATCAAGAAAGTCTACCCGTGTGCTAGTGTGTATGTACAAGTGTGTATGTATGTTCATGTGGGGGTGCACATGTGTGTGTGTGTGTGTGTGTGTGTGTGTGTGTGTGTATGTGTTCATGTTTGCATCTGGAGGCCAAAGAACAACTTCGTATGTCCTTCCTCAGGCATCGTCTACTTTCTCTTTTTGAGGCAGAGGCTTTCAGTTAGCGTTGAGTCAGCACCTAGGCTATGCTGACTGGCTNGTGACCTGCCACCTCATCCTGCCTCCCCCTCCCCAACACCCAGATTGTAAGTGCTAGCTGCTATGTTTGGTTTTTTCCTCTATGTTTGNGTTCTGGGGATCAAACTCAGGTCCTCAGGATTTCAAGGCAAACACTTTACTGACTAAAGCATCTCCCCCTACTCTCTCCATGAGTTTACGTCATCAGTGAAGTTACCTCCTTCATAATCCAGTCACCTCCAAGAGGCTCATCACCAGGCACCTAAACTTTGAACACAGGAGCCTTTTTTGGAGGGGACCCCATATTCAAGGGATCGGAACAGTGTGTCCCCTTCCTAGTGGCAACTCCATATCATGAAAGGGAGATCCTGGGCTTTTGTGGATACCTGGCTATCTCTGCCATAGGTNGCATCCAACCCTAGGAGAAATAATTGAATTTTCCCTTTTTCTGATAAAGAAAGTGTGGCTTAGATGGATAAGTGCTCATCTGTGGGCTTCTACCCTTGACAAAGAGCAACGTCAAAGCTTGTACACCTATANTATAAAACCACTGTCTTCCTTCTCCCACTGACTCTCTCCCCTGTCCTCAGCCATCCCCTCATTCTTTATGTTGTTTCCTCCAGAAAACACACAAAACNTATGAGTAAGCCAGTCATATGGCTTAAGTCCTCTCTAAGGCAAGGACATTTTGCCTTCTGGAACTTTATGTGTTTCCCACATGACTGTTCTGTCCATTTGGGTTTGAAAATTATCCCTACTGAGCAATCTTTAACCTAGACAAGGTCTGAGGCATGCCAGATCATTGCACAAGCCCTCATTTTTGCTCTCAAAAATAAAGAGAACTGGAAAAAGACATGATAGAAAAAGGTGTCTCTAAAAGACACATTTGACACTGGCACCACTTGGTCACTACTTGATATAACAACCCTTGATGTCTGTCTATCATATCCATCTTGTCTCAAAGTAGCTATGATCTCTGGCACTGGGTTGGGGTTAGCTCAGTGGGTAAGAGTGCTTACTCTTCAAGCATGAGGATCTAAGTTCAAATCCTCACCACCCATGTAAAATGCCAGTCATGGAATCATGTGCCTGTAACCCCAGCATTTGGGGCATGGAGACAGCTTATTGTACAGCCTAGCTGAAATGGTGAACCTCTGATTTAGTGAGTTTTAAGAAAATAACTCAGAGAGCAATAAAGGGACATACCGAACATCCTACTCTGGTCTCCATATTCAAAAACAGAGGTGTGTGTACCTGCACATTCACATGTATGTATTACATATATACAACACACACACACACACACACACAATTATAGCTGTGATCTGGCTCAAAATGACCCCATACCCATGCTGCCTTCCCCTGTCTCCTACCCAGCTTCTGTGGAACCTTGTCCCCACCCATCCCTGCACAATGCAACCCTCCTAAGAGCCAGATTTAATCACTGGCTTACTCATATGTTTTGGGTGCTTTCCCATTTAGACTGTGGGATCCCTGAGAACAAGGCAGGACCTTTGTAGTTTCACCTCCTTTATGCCTAGCATGGAGCCTGACACAGGCCGTGTTCATTCAATTGTAAGTGCAGGAAAGAAATGAACACAGCTGCGCAGTAATGTCATACGCAACTGGAGTAAGCACTTTCCCGTCTGCCAGAAGTTTAAACAGAGTGAAAGCTACATTTCCACTCAGGTGAAACTTTCAGTGTGGGCTAGCCATGTCTTAGTGAGCCCCAGGCCCACTAGAGACTTGTCTCCAAACAAACAAGAGGTGGGTGGTGTCTGAGGACTACTACTGGTACCAAGATTGTCCTCTAGCCTCCACGTGTGCACACACATGCGAAATGAGCACCCGCACATGTGCAGCTGCACACACACTCTCACACACACATTCTCATACACATACACAAGAAAACTGTGTGTGTAAGAAAGGATAAATATGAGAAATGAAGGGAGTGGGGGAAGAAGGAGAAAGAAGAGAAGGAAGGAAGGAAGGAAGGAAGGAAGGAAGGAAGGAAGGAAGGAAGGAAGGAAAGAAAGAAAGAAAGAAAGAAAGAAAGAAAGAAAGAAAGAAAGAAAGAAAGAAAGAAAGAAAGAAGGAAAGAAAGAAGGAAAGAAAGAAGGAAAGAAAGAGAAAATTAGTTTCTGAATTGACGGTGTGATGCAATGGTACCACATGCTGTCTGTATATCATGGCTACGTGTCATAAAACACAGAAGACTGAACATTATAGTCTGAGTAAGGAAGCGACAAAGGAGGCTATAATGTCCCCAAACTCTGACTCCAGGGACCTCTGACCTACTCCTTCATGTTAACAAATACCCCAGGGCCTTTGGAGACTAGACCCAAAAGCTCATTGCTCAACTGCCGGGTTTGTATGGAGGCTTGCAGGGAGCGCGCCAGAACCCATTTCTAAACAGTCTGATGATTTATTTGATGCCTTTGGATATTTAAGTAGTCTGCAGTATACACCAAGTGTCTAAAATGTTTATTTTTTTCTTTGCTTTAATGTGCGGGACCTCTCACAACGCCTTGTACACCCCAGGCACTCAATAAATATGATTTATGGGAGATGTAAATAAATCCAAAGCAAGATTATGTCTGCGTTCATTAATTTGTAGCTCCAGCAGGCAGTCCCTCTCTCCAAACTTGAAAAGAAGAGAAAAATCCACACCAAATTACAGAAGAAAAGAAAAGGCAAATTACACAACCCTTGGGCCCTTGTATAAATGGGGAAACTCCCTAGAGTAAAGTACGTGGTTTTCTCTGCTTTCATATGCATATGCTGTGTGACTTTGAGCAAGTTCCTTCACTTTTCTGGGCTGTATTTTCTGAAATAAGTATTGAGTGGGTACTTAAATGATAAATTTAGGTAGTGACCTTCAGAGGAGGCAGGNACAGAGGAGCCAATGCTGTGTAANGGGAGGTGTGGCCAGTGGTTCTTATTTGGGGATTTGATGCCTGGAGCCTACAGACTCCTACACCAGAGCTGAACCCAAGTCTCTTATGCCTCTGGAAGGAGGAAACGGATGGAGATGATGTTATGTAGCTCCATGACTCTAGCTTGGTCCCGGGTACCCTGTGGCAGTTCTGTGGTGAGCATGGCTTATCCCACATACCCAGATACGCAGCTCTGTCCCACATCCCTGGATGCCCAACTCTGCATCTCTGGTCCCTGGATCCACAAGATTTCTGAGCATGTCTAGTGAGGCAGTCCTCCTCAGCTCTAACTCTCCCTGCAAACTCAACTTTACAGGGCCATTGCCCACACTNCTTTTTCCCACCTCTGAGTAAATGGGGACATAAAACCCGTGAGAGAGAAGGCCACTGGGGAGCAGGGTGGGGTTGCCATCTGCCAGCAAAGCCTACCTGCCCTTGGAGGATGGTCCCTACTGAATCCCTAGCTGTCAGGCTCAGTGGCCTTGACCATGTCACTCTCTCTCTGCTCCTGAGTCCTTCGGTGCTTCACCTGCATGTGACACACCTCTGGTGCACTCCCAACCCTCTTTTGTGCTATTGTGCCTGTACACACGNGAGCTGTGCTGTGACACATCAGGTCTCACTTCTCCGTCATTGTGCAGTTATTCCCTGCATTCCCATTTCTTTATTCACCTACTGATAGGCATTTGGGTTCTCTTCTCAGCTCTGGGAATATAACTGCTATGAACATTTGTATATGTTACTTTCGAGAGANAAATGCCTTAATTTTTCTGGGTGATAGTGTGTTAACTGTTAATTACATAGGGTTAAGTATATAGAGGTTGCTTCCCACTGGCAGAGGATAACATTCATTGATCCCTAGTGAATGCTCAGAACTGTAGGTGGGTCTCAATACTACATTCTGTTTTCTTCTTGCTGTAGGTCTTGGAAACTTCAGTGTAGTGCTTTTCTTATTAAGTCTTATTTTATCTTTTCACATGAAGNAGTCACTTCACAGCTTCTAGCTGACATATCTAAATTGTCAGCATCATTTCTCTTATGCTTGGGACATCGTTAAGTAAAGGTTATCTAACATAATAAACACTAAGACTCCATGAGAGTCTCTCTGAAAACAAACATAGAGACTCAATAACTAACAGGAGGATAGCGCATACAGTATGGAAACACTGAAAAGAGAAGGATGGAGCCAGATGGCCTACAATTGTACTGCTTAGAATCATGGGTCATTTTGTTAAATGGTTAAAACTTGTGAATTTGTTCATCTGGCATTTTCCATTTAGTGTTTTCAAGTCATAGTTAACTTGTATAACTGAAACTATGAAAAAATACAGTTCTAGATAGGAGAAGTGCTTTGTGTTTATTATTGCATGATGTAGTCTCCAATGGGAAAACATGCCCCAGCAAGGTTTATTAGACAAGTGTCTGGATATCTGTGATATCATTGGATCCTCCTGGCTTTGGGTCCCAGCTTTAGATCAGTTCCCCTTTCTTCTGGTCTCTATGAATAAAGATTTCTGTTTCTGTGAAACACTTTACCTGGACTCCAGGTTGCCATGAGATGTTCAGCATTTATCCCTCACATGGAAACCTGAAATTCAAGTTGGCGAAGATGCCTCTCTGGGATCATGCCCAATCTTGTCAGCTAACCTTGCTTGTCCTGGGTTTGGTAATAGGGTCTGCTNGACCATTTTTGGTCTNTGATCACGTCCCTTTGGCTGACCCCTCTGGTATTTTGAAGGCTTGCCTCCACAATAGCCTCCTTGGTCTGCTAGCTGCTGAGAGTGTGGGCGACATGTTAGAAAAAGGTACATGTCTAAGTGTTCAGATGGACCAGTCCTCGATGCAGACATCAGATCAAAGATGAAAAACACATCTAATGAAAAGGAGCTCTGTCACTGAACTTTGAGTGACAGAACCATGTTCCCCTAGCCCAAGGAGCCAGAGAATAGTGCAGACCAGATCCCTGCTACCNCTCATGTCCTGCCGAGATGCACAGTGAGGGCTACAGCTCCCTACCTTGTGTGGACAACTATTACTGACTCACCCACTGCACAGTTTGAGAGGTGGTACTTAGGGCACTACAATACCAGAGGCTGGAGTGCAGGGGAGAGCTGGGCTACAAAGTGCAAAACTCAGAACAGGTTTGTGTGAATCCAGGACCTTGTTCATGCTAGACCACTATTCCACAACACAGCCATCATAGGGATTGGGGTCCACAATACCTCACCATGAACCCCAGCTTAGAATTGCCTGTGAGACAAGTGACCCTCAGAGTTTCACTTTCTCCCCAGGCAGTAATATATAATGAAGAACCTCATTAGCCTTGGTAACAAGTCTCAATACAAATGACTGCTTTCCTGATTGTGTGGGAGGCTTAGCTCACCAAATCATGCCTCAGTTTACCCATCTGTAAAATGAGACTAACCTTGTGGAATTAAAGGATTGAAGAAGCTGCTGTAAAATCGCCATGTAGCCTGGAACCTATACTTGATCCATATTAACTCCTGTGGCTGTGATTATGATTGTCCCCTTCTTTTTTACCTAAGGAGGGCATGCTGAGGACGAAGTAAGGTCAGAGTGCACAGATGGACAAATAAGTAAGATGTCAGTTCTGCGCTAAGGAGATATTTCCTGCACAGTAAGAAAGGCAGAATTGGAGCAAGGGCACTGAAATTGCTCTTGTTGCTGTTTATCTGTGTATACTTCCCTCTTCAACTGTTNATCAAGTAGCCAGCCTGTGCTGGGAGTTCCTGTAGACACTGGAGCCATGCCCTGGAGTGAAACAGAACTTCTGTCCTCAGGAGCTATTGTTCTAATGGTGGGCAACAGACAAATTAGCACATACCTCTCAGTGGTGTTATTAAAATAAAATCAGAAAGAGTGGGTGACAGATTAAGGGGGCTAGAGTGCTGCGTTGAGGGCACCTCTTTCATGAGGACATATGTGTAATGGGGACTGGACGAGATGGGGAAGAAGGTGGGCATCTGGGCAAAACCGCCAGGAAGAAAAGAGCAGGAGTGGGTGGGAGCCTGAGTANAAGGAGACAAAAATANCAGGAGCTGGGGAAAGACATGGGGAGGTGAGGCCACCTGATCTGGATTTGGGCTGAGGATGGGAAGGCTTGCGTGGGTTAGGTCTGTAAAGGGAGCCACTGACTTTACCTGGAGACACAATGACATGAGAGGAAACAGGGATGTAGCTACCATGAGTCAAGCTGGATACCACAGTGACCCAAGCAGAGGCGTGCATCACTAGGAAATGTTCTGTTCTGGGTTATCCCTATTTCGCAGATAGGAAAACCAAGTTGAAAACATCAAGAATGAAATCCAGACGTCAGAGTAGCAGAGGGAGAAAAGAGCCAGGAAACAGGGTGGGTTAGAGAAATTATTTATTTCAGCTAGATGTNCTGGCACATGCCTGTCTGTAACCCCAGTCTGAAGGATGGGAGTTTAGGTCCAACACGAGCTACATAGTGAGTTCAAGGCTAGCCTGAGCTATGTAGAAGAGAGGAGAACAGAAGAAAGGGGAGGAGAGGGAACTCTTTCTACTTCATGGNGCCCTACGAAGCTCCATCNAGACTCGCCTGATATCTCAATGTTCTCTGCAGCCCCCACGCTGACACCACCCTTTCTTCCCTCTGATGAGCGGCAGCCACACTCATTCCAATATCAGGCTTTTCAGGCCAGGGCAAAAGACTAAGAAACATCACTTTCTTCTTCCGNATGGGATTAGGTCGGCATTAGCTCCTTATTTGTTGAGGGACTTGATCTTATTACAGATCAATTTGCTGAGTATTGAATACACGGGACAAGGAGGTGCTTCATTCCCCCAGCAGCCTGCTCTGGTCTTGAAATAGCTGAAGCCGTTTCCATGCTGGTTCAGAGACTAACTCATGTTCTTGTTCTGTGGGTTTCCAAGGTTTCTTCCTGTTGTCTGTCACTCAGGGGTTTGGCTGTCATTGCCGGAGTTTATGATATTTTGCAAGATAAGAAAGGTGGAGGCCGGAAAGGGAGCTTTGAAGTAGCTCAGGCCTGGCTGGGATTAACTCTTCCCAGCTGCTTCCTCGCTGGATGACACGAGCCAGCTTCTGCATCCATGCAAGCTTCCAGCACTGTTAGCCACCAGGGAGGGCAGGACCTGTTCACAGAGGCCAGAGATCATTGCCACTCTCATGCCTCAAGCACAATGTAGCGCTGTGCCTGGCTCCTGACTGTTAGGGAAATGAGCTATTTCAGGAGTGTTTCCCAGTAGAAGTCTAGCAAAGCACAATTATCCCAAGCTACCCAGCTTTGGTCTCTTCTCTCCAGCAACACACACACACACACACACACACACACACACACACACACACACCCTGTGGATGCTCTGGGTGGTGGTGGTGGGGGTCTCGTCCTTGACTTTCCCCAAGCCCTTTGGAATTGACATCAAGGACCTTGCCCTTACTGTGGCCAAGGCCATACCCACACACTTCTCACCTTTCTTCCACCTCTGCTCAAAGAGAGATTTAGCATTCAAGGACCTGGAGCTTACAAACTGTTTGGATTGCTAAGAAAATCATAAATACAAAATCTCTAGGGCCCTTCCCTAGCACTGGAGAATAGGTCTCTGTCTGCTTCTGTCTGTGAGAGGCCTTGGGACTTTTAGTTTCTTTAAANATNATTCACAACTTATACTATTTTCTTCTCAAAATACTGGATACATACTAGCACCAAATGATGTTTGGAATGATCAGGACACAAAGGGGGGTGAACCATAAAATTGGATTGGCTTGTGTATAGATAACCTTTGACCTCCTGAGGAGGAGCAGCAGAGTAAGAGCCTTCACGCCTGTTCTTATATCAGCATCAGATCAATCAAGGACCAAACAGACTTGTCAGCTCAATAGGTCAAAACTGTTTTAATTGAGATTCCTTGAATTATTAGTAATATGGAACATGCAAGCTTAATGGTCATGACCCAAACTATAATCTCGTACTAGTTTTCATATGGCAGAGTGTTTACTGCTTGTCTCTCTTCTGTATGCAGCATAGATAGGGACTGTACAACCAATGTTTTCCTATGGGAACAGATTAAGAATGATAAATTGGGAGAGAGCAATTTGGAATTTGTTTTGAGACTCTATGTAAATAGAAAGCAGGCCTGTTTTACTTGACTTAAATATTACAGGTCTGCAAGGAGAGCTCAGCTTTCTGAAGTGTCTTCTCTATTTTCACTTTACAAAAGAGAGTCTTTTGTAAGGTGGGNTGGGAATGCAGCTTTGTTGGTAGAGTGCCTCCTAGCATATACAGGCCCTGAGTTCAATCCCTAGCGTTCCTCCAAAACGGGTGTGGTAATACATGCCTATAATTCCAGCACTCAGGATATGGAAACAGTAGAATCAGACTTTCAAGGTGATGACCTCAGATAGGGAGTTTAAGGCCAGCCTGGGCTACATGAGATATTAACTACAAAAAAAACAAACAAACAAAAACATCATGTTTATATCATAGCAAAGGTAGGAGGGTTGGGCAATTGTTCAGGCTCTAGGGAGGCACCNTTGGACATGAACTACTTCCATCCCATGGCAGAGGGATGTGTTTCTTTCTTTTTGCTGCTTCCTGTATTTTGAAATTTGAACACACTAGTTGGAGATTTTGGAAAGTGAATCTTAGATGCACTAATTTGCAAGTTGTATTAGCTCATTTTTTTGTTGCTGCGACATGATACTTGANATGAGCAGCTTAAGGAAGGAGGGGCTTGCTTTGGCTTGTAGTTTGACAGTATAGTCCATCATGGTGGCAGGAGCACCTGGTTGCAATGCCTCCGCAGTCAGGGAGCAGAGATGGAGACTGGCGTACAGTTTTGAAACATGAGTTTAAAACTGAACACCCAAGGGAGAGAGGCTACCTATAAAACAGAAGCTCCTGCTTATTAGGAAGGGCAGAAGACGAGTACCACCATGGAGGACCACGGAGAATGCATGGCTGCTCCTGATTCTGCATCTCCATCCATCCTTAACAATAAACACAAAACACACAGGCAAGCTGGGACCGAGAGCTAAGTATCTTGGCAGAGAATTAGCCAGAGCTTAAGGCAGCCATGTCCTGGCATTCAATCAGATAAAGGGGTGTCTGGAACAATCGAGAGAGGAGTGATTCTTCAAAGGGTTCCAATTTAATTACAAGCTGGTTGGAGAATATTCCTTTCCAAACCCTCCTTCTACCTGGGTTCACTTCCAAAACGTAATGGAGTTAGATTAGCCAAATGAAAGACTCCCAGGTCAGAGTGACAACTTCCCTGCCCAGCCTCAATCCACTCAGTCTTCATACAAGTGCCTGCTCGGCTCGAGGGATTTTAGCCTCTGAAGAGAATTAGCTTGCCCTATTTCATTAGGAGACTGGCTACAGATCAAAAAGAAAAGAAAAAAAAGGAGAGAATGTGTTATACTTACCATACAGGGCTGTACACTGAGATTTCTATCCTGCTCCAGCTCCTGCCAGGAACCTGCAGGAGCTTGCAAGTCTCATTCTGCTTCTGTGTCCCTCTCTAGCCCAACCAAATGCTCCCCTAGCCTGAAGTTTCCCTACCATGCCTCAAATTTTATTTCCTTGGTCTCAGTATTATTCTAAAAACAANAGATTTTTTTAAGTGGAACTCTGATAGTGTACCCTCCTGAATCTGTACACTATGGCAATGACCTTAGCCTAGCAAATGAGCCCCCTCAACCCCTCCAAAAATCAGAAAGAAGTGAGAGAATCTCTGAGAGGCCATATATATGTAATGCATGTATTAGGCACCTACTGAATGCCAGGCTCCTATATCTACTTTGCAAGCATGCTGCTATGGGAAAAGCAACCTTCTTTCGCTTTTTGCTTAGTTCTTTAAATTCAGAGAGCTGGGAGCCATCATCCACAGGGCACAGAGAAGTAAATTGAAGCCCCAGGGAGCTCAGGAGTTTGCTCAGAATCTCCTATCTCAAAGAAACAGCCAAGCTGAGGCTTGCCCCCATCTGGTGGGTACCTAAGAAGATTTTATGGTGATCTAACAGGGCATTGGGGAGAGCAAGACCTGCAAAGGACGCTTGCACAGGAGTTAATGGGACTGCAAACTCTTATGTTCCTGTGATTGGGTTTTGAGTTCCTCCATCCTAAAGCACGATTCAGAGGGTATTCTCCTAGTGGGCTCTCCTGTGATGATTAAAAGATGAAGCAGGCAAGACCTGAGACCATGCAAGGCTTTATAAGGGACATTATGCTCTGTGTGTATATTTACATGCAAGCACACCACACACACACACACATACACACACACACACACACAAGTAAATGTGTAGACCAGAGATCACATTCTAAAATTGCCTTCTGACTTGATGTTTGTTTTCTTTTGAGACAGTGTCTTTCCCTGGTCCAGAGCTCTCCAAGTAGACTAGACTGACTATCAAGTGAGCCTTAGGNATCTGCCTGTCTCTGCCTCCCCAGCAGTGTGGATGCAGCACCATGTACTGCTTTTTATGTGGGACCCAGGGACTGAACTCAGGTCCTCATGCTTGCAAGACAAGCCCTTTATTGACTGAGCTATCTCTGAAACTCATTCAAGCAACATTATTCTGATTAACAACAATTCATGTCACTTAGAAAGAGGGAAATTCGCCATCATAGCTAAGAACACACCACTTCTTCCTTCTAGGCTGCTCTAGATAGAGGGGATTCAACTCTAACAATGTCATGTAGACTACTCAAGGCTTTCTCTCCTGCCAAATGATAATTCAGCCTCAGTCAATACAGGGTTACAGTCCATCCCCGAGCCCTCTGCCTCCAAGAGAAGCCTCACTGAGAAAAGAGATATTTAGGAGAGTAAAAAGCCTTAANAATCTAAAACACTCTACAATATTAAATGGCTAAGAAAACAAATGTCATTGTGAGGGAACTTTCTAGAAAAAAAAAATGGGAAGTTTACAAGAATCCAAGGATGGCCCCCAAGTTTAGGAACTCCATGTGCTCCTGTTTCCCAAAACGCTTTCCCTGCTCGCCCCTCCCCCACAGTTCCAGCCNGGAGCCATTCTTCAGAAACTGGGCTTTTAAAAGCCTTTTAAAATTTAAAAATCCAATAGGCTTTTGCTGAACACCCACAGAGATTTCCCTGCGTCCGAGCCAACTCCAGTTCTGTGACAGGGCCAGCAAGTGGAGCGGTTCAAAAGGCACCCTCGGAGGCCAGAGGGCCCANGTTCACACCCCGTGGCTGCCACTTAGAGTGTCAATTGCCTTGGGCAAGGTATTCAGAGCCTCAGGACCCGAATTCAAACTTATTTCTTCTGGAATCTTTCATCTGCTTTTCTCTCTTTTGGAAATCTGCTCATTTCCTGCTCTGACTCTCCCCTGCTTCCCTGGATGCCTCAAGAATTATTAGTGGTATGTGCGAATTTCCCCAGCACCCTAGTTCAGAGAGCAGGCAACCTCGCCCTGCAGGCCAAACTCAGCCTCCATCTCTTTCAGGAAGTAAAGTCTTATTGGAGCGTGACCACGCCCCTTCATTTACATACTCTCTATGGCTACCTTCCCACTAAAACTGCAGACTTAAACAATCCCCACAAGACTGCTCCCTGTGAGCTGGGAAGCTTCAAATATTTACTGTGTGCCTGCTAGTAGAACATTCCTGCCTCCCTTGCCCTAGTTCAGAGTCTCCAAAACTAATGCAGGGTGTGGAAAATCCAACATCGTGATCCTTTCTCTTGAGACTTATAACATGTTGCTATATCCAACAGGAATTGATTAAATATAGATAATATACTAAATTAGAGATGAGTTAGAGTGCAGATTTTTGTTCATTTATTTATTTTTTCGGTACTGGGGATCAAACTCTGGGTCTCATATATACTAACTAGTTGAGNGTTCTACCACTGAGCTACATCCAGTGGTATTAACATACATTTTTAAATGCTGCAATTTGGAATGGGAATTTGTTTATCTTCCTTTCCTTTTCTATCTCTCTTTCCTTCTTCCTACTAATTACTCCCTCCATTCCTTCCTTCCTCTCTTCCTCATTCCCTTTTTTCCATGNCAAGGAGAGAATCTAGGGCCTTGCCCAAACTCAGCAAATGCTCTAACTGCCACTGAGGTACATGGACTGAAAATGTTTTGACTGGGAGAAGCATCTTGTTCATTAAATTTTTTGGACAGTGAACTGGGCGATGTACCTTCAATCAAATGTGTTAAGTACCCAATCTTCCAGACACCATGAGAGCTGGGTATATGTGTACTACTGCAATGCACCCTCACTAAAGCCCTAGGAGGTTAACACTGTGNTCATTTNCACAACAGGTTACATTGACCATCATGTCATCAATGAAGTCTTCAGTCTTAAAAAGCAGGAAATGATGTAATTTTCCAGACTTTATGCACAAAATGGGGGTGAACTTGATAAAGCAGTCACCAAAAACCATACAACTGGTGACATACTGGAACCATTATCCAACACCAGGGTCTCCTAGGTTGACCTTTTAGCTGTGTTGCCTGTCTGTCATGCTCAATGGGATGGTGTCAGTGTCCCATAATCTTGAGATGTAAGGATCCTGGTAAGTCATCTTCTCTGAACACCTGGGTCCCCTCTCTCAGGACTCACTTCATACCTTCCGATTCCACTCCTTTCCCAGTCATTCTGTTTTTATAAGTTTAATATCTCTCTCTCTCTCCTCTCTCTCTTCTCTCTCTCTCTTCTCTCTCTCCTCTCTCTCTTCTCTCTCTCTCTCTCTCTCTCTTTGGACAGTCAGCACCAAAGCAAGTGCAGAGCCAAGGCATCCTTCTCAGTGTCATCTTTTAACATTACATGTCAGCCTCCAAGGTACAACAAGAGCTTGCTCTCTTCCTCTTACCAGAACTCAAAAGGCCTCTGTGTGTGTGTGTGTGTGTGTGTGTGTGTGTGTGTGTGTGTGTGTGTACTTGTGAGCACACATACTTTAACTTAATAGGAACCTCTGCAGATGGTCTGTCTATATCTGAATCCTGGTCCTCATTACTACCTGTGGGGCTCTAAGTCAATACTTCTATCTCTGAACTTCCTAAGCCTCCCCTGAGAAGCCAGGAATAGGATTTGATCTGTGGCTATGCTAGGGTTCCATAGCACAGCACCTACAGGCCACATTTTAGTGGAGTGTCTATCCACTGTGCTGGAGGCAAGAAGGCAAATTGCATGATGGTGTTATTAAGAGGTGTTGGCAGCCTTCTGTCTTCCTGATTCAGGTTTCTTTATTGCTCACTCCAAGCTNTTTGTCTCTACAATGGGTTGAAGAGTGTCATCTCTAGATGGCATNTTGCTCTGAGCCTGAGGGCATGACCTTATTAGGAAGAGCCTTGGAAGATACAATTAAATTGAAGATCTTAAGATGAGGTCATCACAGATTAATGTATTGGTTGCTTTTCCATTGCTGTGATAAAACACTATGGCCAAGGCAACTTTCAGAAGGAGGAATTTATTTGGGCTTATGGCTTCAGAGGGAAAGTCCATAATGGGCAGGGAGGCATAGCAGTAAGTGNTAGGCATGGCAGCAGGAAGCTAAGAGCTCACATCCTTAGCCACAATCCTGAAGCAGAGAGAACAGATTGAAAGAGGCATGAGGCTTTTAATCTCAAAGCCTGTNCCCTGCACGCCCCNCCCCACCATGACATGCTTCCTCCAACAAGATTGTACCACNTAAGCCTACCCCAAAAGTGCCACCAGCTGAGAACCAAGTGCTCAAATACTTATGGAGCTTATGGGGGACATTTCTCATTCAAACACCACAATTAGGATGGGCCAGATAGCCATTGATAAAGAGTATGCTAGTGAGAGAAGGTTAGGAGNGAATGCATGGNGAAGGGTTGATAATGGAAGAAGAGATTAGAGAGATGTGTCCTCAAACCAAAGAATTCCATAACCACCACCTATCTGAAGCTGGACAAGGCAAGAAGGATTCTCCCCTAGAGCCCCCAGAGGGAGCATGGCCCCCACCTTAACTAGGGACTTCTGATCTCTGAACTATGAGAAACATACTGCTGTTGTGTTAAACAGCCAAGCCCCTGCTCATTAGTTACAGCAGTCACAGGGCATTGATACGGTCTCCCTTCATCTTTACTCTTTATCACCTTTCCAGCCATGTCCATCTGGCTGTTTGCTCACTGCTTGTACCTCCGGAGATGCTTGGCAATCTTCACAGGGCTTTGCATCCTGACTCTGCTATTTATTACCTGGGTGTTTCAAATCCAATCTCATAGCTTCCNTGAACCTCCATTTCTTAACTAACTGCATAAGCAATAATGATTTCTCACAGGGCTATTATATACTATTATTATATAATAGAGAGTATGACAATATCCATCAAACTCAGGTGATATATTGGCACAATGATGGCAGGCATCATTTTATCTACTACTGCTCACATGTTTCAGATGAAGAAACTGAGTCATAATGAATTGAAAATAAAGTGTCTGAAGTCACTTGAATGTAAAATTTGTGTGCTTGTGACTTAAGCAAATCTCACTGTGATGGGCTCTGCTGTCAGCAGTGGAGATCAGCTGAGGTCTCGTCCTCCTTGGGGAGATGGATACATCTTGAAAAATTCTGCATGTGCTACAGGAATTGAGTGAGCACTCAGCCGCTGGGACTCCACTCTGCCCTCTGCGCCCTCTGTGGAAAATGAAGAAAACAAAAGGAAGCATTGAATGGCCACAAGTCCACACTCACTTTCTCTTGAGATCACGTTACCTCAGCTTCACTAAGGGTTCATCTCCTGAGCCTGCCATTCCCTTCATGACTTCCTCCCTCATGCTAGGAAACAGCTCTCAGGATGGGGCTTGTTCTCGATGCTCTGTGCAGTGTGAGGAGGCCCAGTCTCCAGGGCATGGTGCAGACCATCAGATCATCTCCCGAGAATCCTTACTTCACCTCAGCACTGACCATGTGCTCTCAGCTGATGTCCCCTACTCGATTGTCTGTTCCCTCCCCAAAGGAGGCCATTCCTTNCCCCCTCTTTTCTCTTGTATTCATATTTTATCTGTGGGNCTTACAACCTCAAGTTTATTCCCACCCCTTCTTTTTTCATTATTTTTGCTTCTTTTAAAAAGCTGCNGTGGTAAGACTTGTCTATAATCCCAGGACCTGGGAAGCTGAGGCAGGAGGATGAAGAGTTAGAGGCTAAGCTGAGCCAGATAACAAGATCCAGACCAGCCTGGGTATATATCAAGACCCTATCTCAAACAAATGAAAAATTACCATCAAGGACATAGTTTTTGTAGAGGAAAGATCACAGAGGTGTAGGAAAAAGTTTTTTTGTGTCCCGNCCNGGCTCCCACGTCCGCTCACCCAGCNGTCCCGCAGTAGCCACTTATAAATTAATCACTCAAAAGCTTATATTAATTACAATTGNTTGGCCATTAGCTCAGGCATATTACTGACTAGCTCGCATACTTAAATTTAGCCCATTTCTATTAATCTATGTTTTGCCATGTGTTCCATGGCTTTACCTGAGTCTCATTACATGTTGCTTCTTGGGCAGCTGGCTGGCATCTCCTGACTCAGCCTTTCTCTTCCCAGAATTCTCCTTGTTTGTTTATCCCGCCTATACTTCCTGCCTGGCTACTGGCCAATCAGCATTTTATTTATCAGTCAATCAGAGCAACACATATTCACAGCATACAGAACAATATCTCCATCATTTCCTCTTTTCTTTCTATTTAAAAGGAAATTTTAACTTCAACACAGAGGTGACTTTTAAAGTGAGAACTAACCCATCATAGCTCCCAGGTACTCGTCTCCAATCAGGCTCACCTTATATACCAAATTATCTCCAGTGTCACCATTCTCCTTCCAACTAATCCCCTGGAAGAGATGGACTTTTGACTTGGTGGAGTCACCAGACCCAATCCCTTGTCCCCTTAGAAAAACCAGAACTCCTCCTCAGGTCTCACAGTGACCTGTAAGCTGACAGTAGGAACACATTTCTCATCCTTATTCCCACTGGCCTCTCACTTCGCCAGTTTGCATAACCCAGCCATGACCTCAAACCTGACTCAATTAGCACCCCAATATACCATCTATTCAGTAACAGGTACCCACTGCACTAACTCAGCACCAGGTAATTTGACCCGTGCTAGTGCCGTCCTTTGGTGTCTCCCCAACAGATGAGAAGGCCCGTATTCCTTTGGTGTCTCCCCAACAGATGAGAAGGCCCGTATTAGCTTCTTCATTCTCCGTGGTTCCTAAAACACATCTGTCTCCAAAGAGAAGGCTAATATATTTTGCCTTTTTTTCTTTTTCTTTTCTGCATAGAATACCCAGGTCTCCCACCCCTACTGCCTTTGTCTGCAGTGTGCTGACTGCATTTCTCAGATCTCNGCAGGATCCTGGCAAGGAGAATTTCCCCCTTCAAGTTAAACTTGGCCCAGAGTCATTCACTCACTGACTACCATGTCCCTTGGGGAATCTACAGAGTGGTCAGGAGCCCACCGCCACACTCTTCTTGAAGATACTAGGTAGCATTGTTGGGCAAAGACTCCGTCCCTAATATGACTTCAAGGCTTGTATTCACCCTTGACCTTGTGCTCAGCTGCTCCACTGCTTTGCACGCACCTGCACTTCTGAGCAGGATCCCTGGGTCCTGCCTGCCTCAGCACCTTCCCTGTACCCTTCCCTCTGTTGGAAAGCCCTACCTTGCAGGCTCAGCTGAGCCAGCTCCTCCTACTTAGAACACTGCTGGTTGCCATCTTGCNTCTCCCACCAGCCCTCGGTTGCTGTCTGTAGTCCTGTCTCTCACTTCTTCTGGACAAAATATAGGATTGGCTATTTGCATTAGACCTCTAGAAATTACTTACATCTTTCTGAAATTCAGACTTATCTTAGTGTCATGCATGTGTGTATGCTAAGCTTGGCCCCTGCTCTAACTAAGTTGCTTCCAGCTACTCTTGGGCCCCCAAGACTATGCTCTGGAATTTCCTTTGTAGAGAAATCTGGAAGGACAGGCCGAAAGGAATGGCACTGCTACAGGCATCAGCTGCCAAACCAATGNTTGGCACAAAGCAGCTGCCCATAGACACCTGGTGGAAACTAAGCAGTATGGATCCCAGTGGCAGCCACAANAGGGTGGGAGTACAAGAGTCAAAGACTGGATGCAAGCTAGATACCAGGGTCCATGCTCTACTTCCTTTCCTGGCTGGACTGTGATCCCAGTGGGTTCACCTCACCCTGCTCATTTTCAGAAAGGAAATAAGGCCTGGACTTCCTCTGTGGAGCTGTTGTGCAGGCTGAAGGAGCTGACCCATGTGTTAAAACAAGTAAGACAGGGCCTCCCAAATACTCTAGAAATGTCATCTATTATCCATTAAGTGCCAGGCCTTGCCAGAGCCTCCATCCCAACCAACCNGAGCGTACATGACTCCTCTTAAACCCAGTCACTGTGGTGCTTTGTGAAGAGGGCCGAAGAGGAGCAGGAACACTCATTAGCATCTGATTTCCAACCCTGTGCATTATAAGACATCGTTACATGTACATTTTTTTACAAATAGTTGGAGGCATTGATCCATAGCACTTTTAAAGTTTATTTCAATTAGAAAGACTTTCAGATAAAGATCAAATTAATTAAGTCCTCCCCCCCNTNAANNT
>LZPO01108075.1:133167-146854 GCA_001675575.1 Neotoma lepida | reverse complement strand
TCCCACCCCCTATTTTGTTATCTAGTCACATTTTCCCCCATGTCAGCTTCCCATAAATAAATAGCTTTTCAAAGTATTCACACTATTTTGAATGACTATGTAACAAAATTAGGGCAAAGTTTACTCAAGTGAATTTAGGACAAGGATTGTAAGAACCATGTCTAGCACTTTAGATAGATGTTTGATTTTTGTAAAGTAGTTCCTTCTGCTCCTTCTCTAGCTTGTTTATTTTACATTTGTCAGAAATCTTTAAAAGGANTCAAATAATTGATTTCTTTTCTTCACTGAATAATAGCAAATAATAGCAGTGNTTATAAACCTGCAAAGAGCTTTGGCCATAATTAGGCTCAAACTTTTCTTCTCTAAATACAAAAATCCAGTTGCAGAAAGATGATTGCTCATTAGTTGTGGAGGAAGTGGAAGCAGGATACAGGTCTCACAACTTACCCCACAGGGTGTGAAGTCACTGAGGTATAATATGCATAGTGTTTGGGAAGGACAAGTCTTTAACAGGAACACTCAGAAAACAATAGTTTGTTTTTGTTTTGTTTTGTTTTGTTTTTACAAAAATGTGTAACTTATAAGTAGTGTATAAAGTGGCCAAAACTTTCCAATACCATATAGAAACACAGTGGGCTGAAAATGCCTATAATCCCAGCACCCCTAAATTAGAGACAAGAAGATAACATCTTTAAGGTTATCCTCAGCTACATATAGAATCTGACCCCATGCTGGGCTATATTATACTGTTTCAATAATAAATATGTAAACATTTTAACAATGTTTGATAACATGACTTCTTTATCAGTATTAGATAGCTTTTCTCAAATCAGAGCTAAGAAATTCTGAAAAANAATCACTGTAATTCACTGAACTGGGAATGAAGAATGTGGCCAGAATGGCACTCAAGCTCTGGCTATAGCTTTTGGGAGCCCCTACAACTGAGAGTGTTTCATTTCTGTTTTTAGTATCACACAAAACATTTGCTATCTTTTCATCATAAAAATTCATAACCTATGACATATAACTTTTAAAGCAGCCACTTTTATGCTAAAATTTAAGCTACTGCTAAATAAATCACCCAATGTAAAGCTAACAACAGCTAATAGCAGCTAAGTATGGGATTCAGTGTCCAGCTCTTCTCCATGAGGGATGAGATTTGGTCTGGCTTGTGCTTGCACAGGTCTTGTGCATGTTGTCACAACTCTGTGAGTTCATATATGCAGCTACCCTGCTGTGCCTAGAAGACAGTTTCCTTGTAGCCATTCACTATCTTTGACTCTTACATTCTGTCTTTCCTCTCTCCTATAGTGATCTATAAGCCTGGAGAGGAGAGGGTATCGTATGTAAGTTCTGTTTTGCAGCTGAAGATCCTGAGGTCTCTTCTTTTCTGTGCCTTAGCCAGTTGTGGGTCTAGTGTTCACTGTCATCTACTGCAAATAGAAATCAATCTTATGAGACCTGAGAGATGCATTCATCTATAAGTATAACAGTAAGTCATTAAGAGTCAGATTAATTCTATGTCCATTTGGCACAATAACCATAGTTTTCCCCTTGCTAGGGCCTATGACCAGTCTAGCCAAAAGTTTTTTTTGTTTTGTTTTGTTTTACATATCAATCAGTTTCCCCTCCCTCCTTTCCACCCCCCCTCTCCTGTATCCACTCCTCAGAGAGGGTAAGGCCTCCCATGGGAGTCNTTTGGGAGCCCCTACAACTGAGAGTGTTTCATTTCTGTTTTTAGTATCACACAAAACATTTGCTATCTTTTCATCATAAAAATTCATAACCTATGGCATATAACTTTTAAAGCAGCCACTTTTATGCTAAAATTTAAGCTACTGCTAAATAAATCACCCAATGTAAAGCGAATTTGAAGCAACTACATATTTTATGTGTCAGCCCTCAGATAAATATGTAGAGTTAACAGTAGCTCTCTGCTCCTAAATAACAAACATCACAGATCATCCAGGCTTCTACTCATTTCCTGAATGAAACTCCTAACAAGATTGCTTGTCTATTTAATCCAATCTGAAAACTATGTGTCAATGAGAGTTGGATTTTGAAACAGACGAAAACTTCTTTTTTTAAATTTCATTTCAACATTAAACTGCGGGGTTTGCATTTGTTTTTATTGTACAGTTGTAATTTGTTGCTTTAATAGTACTATGTCTTTCTGTAGATAACAGTGAATATCCTGAGTTTTGTGAATATAGCTTCTCTTGGAAGACAGCTTTTGTAGAACAAGTCAGCTGAAGCCCCACTCGGTCTCAACAATTTTTTTAAATTTTAAATGTTATTAGTTCTTTAAGAATTGCATGCAGTATATTTTGATATATTCACCCCTCCCCCATCTCTTCCTACATTCCGCTTCCCTTCTTTATTCACTCAATGCTGTGTCTCTTTCTTTTCTTTTTTCCATCAAGACCACTTTGTGATGCCCAACCCTTCTTGGATGTCTGGCCTTCCAGCAGAATGCAGTCAGCTTGCCAGAGCTACAATGTTAGAGGAAACTGAGTCTCTCTCTCTCTCCCAGCAGCTAACAACAGCTAATAGCAGCTAAGTATGGGATTCAGTGTTCAACTCTTCTCCATGAGGGGTGAGATTTGGTCTGGCTTGTGCTTGCACAGGTCTTGTGCATGTTGTCACAACTCTGTGAGTTCATATATGCAGCTACCCTGCATATATGAAAAAAGCCAGCTCATTTGCCAGGGATAGAACCTGGTTCCACTACTAGGAGTCCCACAAACAGACCAAGCTACTCAACTCATCCACATGCAGAGGGCCTAGGTCAGTCCCATGCAGGCTCCCTAGCTGTCAGTCAAGAGTCTTGTGAACTCCCAATCAGCTATCTCTGTGGGTTTCCCTGTCATGATCTTGAGTCCCCTGCTAGGCTCCAGTTCTTTATTTGATAATGGTTCCAGGTATGAATTTTATCTTGTGGAGCAGCACTTAAATCCAATCAGAAAGTGGTTAGTTACTCCTACAATGTTTGTAACACAAGTGTTCCAGACATCAGTGGGCACATCTTTGACAGGCCAATCATTACTGTNGACCACAGAATTCATAGCTGGGTAAGATTGATGACTACTTTTCTCCTCTAGTAGCATGCATAGCCCCTCCAGNATTATGAAAGNTAGCTAACAGAGATGAAGCTTCCAGGTCAGTACCAGCTTAATTTCTTCNANNTTCTATGACTCACATACANGATGNCTTTGGCAATAGGGTGTTACCATCAAGTTCTGGGGAATCACCAAAAGCAATACTGTTTAGAGATCTATGGGANCATACTGGCCAACAACTCCAAAAGAGGTAACCCATACCTGGCACTGAACTTTTTATTTGTTGGTTTCCTGTATCTAATAGGGGTTGTTGCCTCATTATAGGATAATTTCAATTCCATTATTTATATGCATTGGGAGTAAGATCTATAATATTGTTTCCAAATGGCTTTTGTAAAGGTCTTTAGTGTTATTTATCCCTGCCCATGTTCCTGTGTCTACTCTCCCCTTTCCTTCTCTACCCCAATTTAACAATACTTGCTACTTGCTCACAAAATGTGTTCTTACACCATAGAAATAGTTTCTCATAGTTGTTCTCNTCTAGATGAGTAAGCAGATATATCAAATCACAGTTANATCTTTCTTCCCATTANNTCTATGAGCATACTTTGATGTTATTTTTGNTCAAACATNAAAGACAACATATTGTCTCTTCCTTTTTCTCTATCTGTATNNCACTAAGATCTCTTAAATCACTGAGNATTGATGNNGATGTTGTTCTGTANGCTGTGNATATGTGTTGCTCTGATTGGTTGACAAATAAAGCTGNTNGGCCAATGGTGAGGCAGAATAAGATTAGGTGAGACATTCTAAGTAGGGAGAGAGGAAGAAGAAAGTAGAGCTGAGGAGACNCCATCCNGCTGTCCAGAGAGCAGCANGTAATGGCACACAGGTAAAGCCACGGAACANATGGNGACNTAGATTTATAGAAATGGNTTAANTTAAGATGTAAGAGCTAGTTAGCNAGAGGCCTGCCATGNACCATACAGTTATAAATATTATAAGCCTCTGTGTGTTTATTTGGGTCNGGGCAGGCTGNACTACGTGGGACCTGGCGGGACTTGGACAAAATATTCTCCTACAGAGTATNNATTCTGGTAATGATCCTTATTTCTATGAAGTCATTTTTCAAATGAAAACTAACAAATAATTATTCAGTTGTATACATATGAGAAGTTCATACCTTTTTATNTTTNTTTGGTGGTTGTTTCATTCTTGAGAAAAAGTCTTTCTATGACTCCCTCCTGGCCTGAAACTTGCTATGTAGACCTCGTATGGTCATGGAAGTTGTAATCTCATTCCAAACTGAACTGTAATTTTTGAACAAGGACAGAACAACCATTACTCAGATTTAACAATGCATTTCTAAACATATTATAACAAAATATTTCATGATAGTCTCACTAACATTTGGGCAAAACAATGTAGTTACAATGTTAGTGAGATAGTTNAATCAATGAAGTGTTTGCCTNNTAAACACAAGAATCTGAGTTGAATCTCAGAAACCACACATACACAAAATCCAGCTGTTGAGGNAGGNCCTTATGATNGGAAGTGGTCAAGAGGCAAAGACAGGGATGGGGCCAATCCCTGGAGCTCATTGACAAGCCAGGCTAGCTTAGGTGGTGAGTTCCTGGCAATGAGAGACACAGTCTCAAATGAAGGCAGATGGTACCTAAGGAATGATACCAAGGTTGTCCTTTTATCTCCAAAGGGACATATACACCTGCTACCCTACACACACAAGTGCACACACATGCACATGCATACACAAACTTACAAACAAGTGCATACACATGTACATGCATACACACACANNTGCATATTCACAGGCACACATGCATGTGCGGTTTAGAAGTCACCATCAAGAGTGACAGGGAGATGCGGGAAAAGAGTGGAGAGAAAAATTAACAGAAAAAACCCATGTATTTAAAAATATCACAACGACACCTAATGCTTTGTATGCTAATTTAAAAATCAAAATTGAAAAACCCCAATTAAATAAATGAATGAAATAAGTCATCACTCCAAAGTATTATTTGTAGTAATTTCTGTTAACCAACTTGCAATTTATATATTGAAAATCACTTCCACAGAGCCATGCATATACCCAGGCTTAAGCATGTTTTTGGATGTTTGCTTGACATTTTACAAAATGAATTGGCTTGTCATCTGAAAGATTAGCTGTTAAGGGAGGACCCTCTGTATTATCTTCAACAGGATTACATATGTCTTCTCTACACAGTACTCTGACACTAAGCTACAAATGCTGTTTATACTATCCTGTTTTCTACTATTCAGACTATTCTGTTTTCCAAGTGAATGCCATTTAACATCATCATTAAAATAAATTCTTCAATCTTATTATTTAGGATACAAGTGATGATAAAGAAATAACTTAGCATTTAAAGCAAATAGGAAACAAAAGCAATAGCAAAAAAATGTGTATTTTCCCTTCAAAATAATATTTCAACATTTAATAGTCTTACCAGTCATTTTGTGTGAAATATGTATTTTATTTTTTGCTTATATAAGACAAAAGTGGCATTTATCACTGCACTGCAAACTTGGAGGTATTGTCTAAAAATTTATGAAAATTGAAAATTATATTGGAAATCTACCAGACTTTCAGGACCTTCACCATTAGTAATGAGAGCTAATACATTATTCTCAGTCATTGCACAGAGTTCATTACTAAGTTCCAGCAAATCTAAGTAAATCCTGTGTTTTCCTGGTAATTCATCCTTACANGTGCCCATCAAGAGAAAGGAGAGTTAAAGAAATGCTGTCTCATCTGTCGGAAGGGAGACTGGAAGGAGGGAGGGCTAGGTAAACAAAGGAGCTGTGTGCACTGCGTCTACTTACTCATACCTGAGGATGCCCATGTTACATTCTTTGCAAGGATTCCTTTGCCAGAGACAGTGACTCATAGCCATTTGAACAAACTCAGGACCTCTTACATAACAGATACCCAATGAATGTTTGTTACATGAAAAACTTAATCCAAATTCAAACTTACAGTTTGGTACTATTTATAGTTTTACAGGCTTCTTTGAAACCACCTTTCCTGGGTTTTGTGACCATTNTGGTTGGGTTTTTTTGCAAGTTCTATGTCGCAAAATAAGGATATTCTCTGGAACTGGTAATGTAGCTCAGTTGGTAGACCAATTGCTTACNATGTAAAAAGCCCTAGATTTGGATCCTTAACTCCACCTCAGGACTACATAAACCAGGCTTGGTACAGGAGACTCAGGAGTTCAAGGGCATCTTTGGTTGCACAGTGAGGTCAAGATCAGCCTTACAAAAAGCTAAAACAAAATAAACTTGCTTTGATGTACCTCAGTCTAAATGATGCCATAGACTGGAAGAGGAACAAACTCTCTCTCTCTCTCTCTCTCTCTCTCTCTCTCTCTCTCTCTCTCTCTCTCTCTCCCTCTCCCTCTCCCTCTCCCTCTCCCTCTCCCTCTCCCTCTCTCTGCTTTTCTGTATATATGTGTATAAAGCAAACTTTTTTAAGGATTCTGCACTCACAAAATTCTTGACTTCTCTGTTATTTCACTTTCAGAATTATTATTCTAGTACTAAATGAATATTATAAGGTTAATCTCCCTAGCACGCTCCCAGTAACAATAGTAGAAGGAGGTTTTGAGTCCCTTGGATAGGTACTAGCTTTAGTCCTCAGAATGCTGTCATCTCTTAGCTTTAATTGTTGGTTTCAGATGTCGGTCACCATCAGGAACCCAGCTGGATACTGATGGATGTCACTTGAGAATAAGCATTTTGGATGACTTTGAAGCCAATTGGACTGAACGTGCAAATTTTACAGTTAGTGGCAAATTTCTCTTTATTATATATTTCAGTAAAGTATCACTTAAACCAATTACATGACAGACTCTAGGAAAAGAGGACCTCAGAGGAAAATGCTATTTGGTGACAAAGTGTCAATCAAGTAAACCAAGGAAACGTCTCCCAAACCCATCATTTCCATGCTGTGGCTTTCTCCGGTTGGGGTGAAGCCCGTTTTACCTCNTTGCACTTGGTTTCAAAGTATATCTATTTTTGAAATAGTCCTTCTGGGGGATTTGTGAGGATGGGAGCCCACACAGGATGAAGGTAAATGTTGTGGTTTTAGATAGAGTGCAGAGCACGTATGTGTTGAAGATCCTGCTAGTTTGTTCCTTGGCTGTGACTGGTCACCTGTGTTCACTGAAAGCTGTGAGCATCCAAACCAAGTGCAAGACCAACATTTGCTATTCTTCTGAGCTGTATATCTGTATAGCTTGTTCAGGGAGTGACTACAGAGGGCTGTACTCACTCTCCAAAGGACAGAAGAAGACAACCTGGCAGGTTGTTGTCATTGACTAGAATGGCCCAAGTTTGTTTCCAGAAATCTATCTTTGATTGAACAGTGATTGATAGAAGAATTTTAACACCTTTGAATTAAAATCAAAGGTAACATAGCATTAAAGTGCATGGATTCCAAAGCAGCCAGCTTAATAGAGCCAACTTCACGAGACTGAGTGCTATATGCTAACACTAGGCAGTGGATTGTTATTTACCAAACAACAGAACATAATATAGATAAATAAACAAATAGGCAGTAGGTAGCATGTAAATTAGTCAACTTTAATTGTCTTATTCAAACCCTTGTTTAACTCTGAGTATGGCTTGCTGGCCTTGTATGAACTCCAGACACAGATACACTTTTAGTCCTCTCACCTTGAAAATTCCTTGTTCTTCTTCGAGGNAGTGTTCTTTCTTATTTATGTAGATCAGAAAGAAATGCTAGGTCTAGATATTTCCTTCCTTGTAGCATTGATGGTGTGTATAAGCTGCAGAATGACTGTGGGATAGGTATGCCATAAGAATACCTGCCACCAAGGTATTATCCTCCTCACAGTCCACGAGCCGAGTGCAAAACAAATGAATTTGCATCTCTTTTTAAAATTCGAGCTACAAAGATAAAACTGTACAAGTGGAAACTGGAAGTTATTATCATTAATTAGGAACATTATGCATCCAAAGGGCTAGCATGGATTATAGTTTAAGCTGTAGCCTGTCAGGAGGATGCATGGCAATCTTGATGACTGGTGATGACACTTCGTATCTTGAACATCAAACTGTTCTCTGGCCCAGTATTTTCTACCTGATACATNCACCAGAGATGGTAATGGAAGATGCACTATATTAGGAGCCCAGAGTGAAGGATACAAGTCTGCTTCTTATACCATTTATTCATTGTCATTTATGATGTCTGTGCTCAAGTCAGGGCAAATGGTAAAAGTCTATAATTCCAGCTACTGGGAAGTCGGTGCAAGAATATCCTGAGTTCAAGACTTGCCTGGGCTACAGACTGAGTTTAAGGCTATCCTGAACAACTTAATGAGACACTGTCTCCAAGTTTTAAAAAACATATCTTTTATTATATATAATAAAAATTAAATTTACAATGTATATATAATATATAATTAAAAGTATAACTATAATCAAAATATATATTTATATTTTAAATTATTTATNCATTATATAATTTAAAATAATATATTAACTCGTAACATCGTGTTAATCAAGTAAACCAAGGAAACATTTTCCCAAACCCATCATTTCCATGCTGTGGCTTTATATGGTTGAGATGCAGCCCAATTTTCCTCCTTCCACTTTGTTAAATGATAGGTTTGGGAAAATATTTCCTTGGTTTACTTGATTAACACTTTGTCACAAATTAAAAGATATATATGTATTTGTTATATTTTTATTATACACATACACACACGCACAAATGACCAGGAATATTTATGTGGTAAAGCACTTGCCTAACATTAAGGGGTTCTGAATTCAACCTCTAATATTGCAAAATAAATGAAAATATTACAGTGATCAGTTTCCTGGTGTTCAGAAAAAGGGAATCTGGCCCTGATATTATCCTTAATGGATGCTCTAGCGTTAATGTTAATGTCATCTCCTGCTCTTCTTAAAGGACTTGCTTCTTTGCCAGTCAATGGATGAACATTTAGGTTGTCTGATATGTACCCAGGTTGGCTAAGTTTCTTAGTGCCTAAATAAATCTGCTTCCCAACTGTAGCCAGGTCTATAAACAGTAAGTGAATTAAGCCAAGAGCATAAGGTCTCTTCTACTCAGATATCGTCAGGTTTTCTGTGAAGAGCAACCGAGCATCAGAGAGTACCTATGTGTATGGGTCTGGCCTCTAAATTAGCATCAGATCTTTGGCAATCCATGCTGATAATATTCTCATGTATACATTATTATTGGTGTGTGGATATGGCTGTTACCCTAATAGTGTCTTTTAATAGTTTTCAAATACTTGTGGGAAGAGATATAAACTCTACAAACTGACAACCTGTAGGGAAAGAAGTCATATGACAGCCTAAGGATATGCACCCNAAATTCAGTATACAATGTGTGTCAGTGTGATGTGTGTTCAGGTGGAAGTAGGTGTGCTTAATCAGGAACAGCAATGCCACGGTACAGCATAGTCTGTGACAGGCTATGCTTTAACTTACTGAGAAAACTGATTTCTCCCCAAATGTCTCACCCACTGTTCTCAAAAAGGAGTCTCAATATATCACTACTAAGGATGATTCCTTTAGGTTAAATTAAGATTTATCCATTCACAGGGACATGTCTTTGAACAGATGGTCCCACAAATCTTTCAAGTTAGAGTACTTCTATTTCATCATGTGTTCTGTTGACATGGACCATCCTTTAAGACAGTGTCACACATCCCTGTGTCTAATATGAGACAGGAAACATTTGAGCATCCTGGAAAGGATCGGCATCTTAAAGAGGAACTAAAANAATCGGCAAGCAGAAGAACAAGAGGCTAGAGAGTAAAGAGAGCAAAAGGAGAGATGGGATGGTGAGAGGACATTCAGTCAGCACTCTTGGATTTTGAGATTGTTGCTGCCCTATGCACAAATGTTTGGGTATTTTTTTAAAAGATTTATGTTTTTATTTTTAATTGTGTGTGTGTGTGTGTGTGTGTGTGTGTGCGTGTGTGTGTGCGTGTGAGTGCAGGATCACATGGAGTACAGAAGAGGGTATCANAGCCACTTGACTATGGGTGCTGAGAACTGGACTTGGATCCTCTCGAAGAGCAGAAAGTGCTCTTAACCTTTGAGCCATCTCTCCAGCCCCTATGGTGGGTATTTTTAAATAAAATACTGCTTCTGTTTCACTTTCTGAACACTTAAACCATTTATTTATATATGTACTTGGAAACTTGCACTATAGCACGGTATTTTTATTAGTTCTGTGCACTTATAAACTAGGATGACCGTAGGCCAATTTGTTGATTTCTGTAAACATGATACTGAGATAAACGGTCTCTTGTCATAATTTGTGATNCTAGAAAATTCAGTGGCTAAAGGGTAAGCACATTGAAGAGAATCAGCAGCAATCAATTAGTAAGTTCTACTTCCACTGATGAATGTCTTCTTTTCAGGAAATTCACAGTGATTTCACTGTCGTAAGTATGCAACGTTGGATGCTTTCGTTGTGTGCTGACCCTGTGCTGCCCCGTGGATCATTGCCTTCAATCATGACAATTCCATGAACCTGAGATGGTTCTTAGTCCCACTTACAGACGAAGAGACAAAGGCTTAGGGAGGTCCAATCACTGTGTCAAGCTCCCTCTGCTGAGCAGGAAGCACAGCAGAAGCACCAACCAAACTCACAAGGCTCTGGAGATGGACTGTTAATGGGGAATGATTCACCATAGTTGGCTCACACTATTTGGGGCAAAGAAAGTAAACAAACAGGCAAAAGCCAAAACCAAAGGTAATTATTTTCTGTGAAATGTATGAAACCATGTGCAAACACACAGAAGAGTATAGGCTGTTAGTTTAAATTGAATCAGGAATGAACTGAAATTATCCCTAATCAGCATTTCTGTAGCAGTTTTCCAAGCAGACAACAGGCTAACCATCCTACAAATTGAATTAAGGGATGGTTGCCAAACTACAAACTTACAGTAGGCCTGTGACTAAGTGAAAAGTTTTCAGAAAAATGGAAAATAGAGTGGACAGTATTTGTAATTTGGCATTGCTGTCGTTCCCTGCATGGCTGGTCCCCTTTGAAGGGAGAGGCACTGATGGGAAAATTCCTTGGACTGGTTCAAATACCATGGACTAATAAATTCCTCTACTCCTGTGGCTGTCTTTCAGGAAGGCTGATTCCAGTAACTGTGACTATGGTGTAGTGATGGGAATGTCTTTCTAAAAATGTGTTGCTCTGATTGGTTGATAAATAAAGCTGTTTGGCCAATGGTGAGGCAGAATAAGGATAGGCGGGACATTCAAGCTAGGGGGAGAGCAGCAGAGAGCAGAATGGGGCTGTCCAGGAAACAACATGTAATGGCGCACAGGTAAAGCCATGTGGAACACGTGGCGACATAGATTTATAAAATGGGTTAATTTAAGATGTAAGAGCTAGCTAGCAAGAAGCCTGCCAGGGCCATAGTTTAAAAATGATATAAGCCTCAGTATGTTTATNTGGGTCTAAGCGTCGTGGTAGCTGGGCGGGATAGAGATCGAGACCGGACAAACTTTCGTCTACAGTGTAGGATACCATAACACTGGTGGCACCCACAGCCCACAGTCATGTCAAGGAAGACTAGCATTTTATGCCATTCTACCCTCACATGAAACAGTCTCCACAAGCTTTTCTGTTTATTTGTTTGTTTTGTTTTGTTTTCNACTTGGGTTTTTGCTTGTTTGTTTGTTTTGTTTTTGTTTTTTCGAGACAGGGTTTCTCTATGTAGCTTTGGAGCCTGTCCTGGAACTTGCTTTGTAGACCAGGCTGGCCTCGAACTCAGAGAAATCCGCCTGCCTCTGCCTCCCGAGTGCTGGGATTAAAGGCGTGCGCCACCACTGCCCAGCCTACTTGGGTTTTAATATTTGATGCCAACTCCATGGAACTTGAACTTCTAACCAGATTTTTCTCAACTCTAGAACAAAAATGTAACATAAATGTGTAATTTGGGAGGTACATATCAGTTTTAAGATGATATTCATTTAAGAAGTCTACAGGATAAAGACAGGAGCTGTGTTCCTATGTCACCTAGTCATGTACTATNGGATTGTGATGCGGTCAGTATCTNAACATAGAAACAACACCATGTCTATGCTCTTTTCCCAGGCTTCACACACTTTGTCTACAGCATTCTTTCCGTGATGAAAGCTCTCTTGTCAAATGTAATAAAAGATGAGTGAGAAAAAATGAATCCAGAAAATAAACAAAAGTCTATAGTGACTTGACAAACAAAGATGTATAGAAAACCAATAAATGCATGAAACATTTAAATTTTTTATTGTCAGTATAACATAATCAAACCAAAATTATGGTAAGATGTTACTTTTGTGCACACACAAATAGCAAAAAGCAAAGGCAAACAATACTCAGTGATGTAGAGATGACCTCAAAGACCCACAAAGGAAAATTAGCTGGGGTAAAACTCCCCTTCCCTTTCAGAAAGCTGGGTCCACCTGGAAACCCAAAGCTTTGCTTTTGGCTGTCAAAAGAAGACACTTGATCTCTAGAATCGTGATGCTGTGATTCCTGCTTTCCATCTTCTTCTGATTTGGGGACATCAGCACTGTCAGTATCACATGGAGCCCAGCCAGACAATAATCACTGTTGCTCAAGACTNTTAATGTTCATGTACATTAGAATAATGTACAACTCAAAATGATTAAAATAGCATACGTAGAAATCACTAAATATGTCCATAAATAGAATGGAACAGTAATAGTAAATTATAAATTGTTATCATATTTTTATAAAACAAAAGCAAATTAATAATATTGATTATTATACTTACAAATTCATCTATTATAGAATGCAACATGTAAAATTATTTCATTGTTGAGATAATATTATTAATAACCTAAGGTCTGAATTTAATCTACCAGAGAGCAAAGAAAGAAAAAATCCCAGCTTCATGGAGAGGTTTGTTTATATTCAGTTACCCCATGTAAAACATGAAGTCATTCATAATACCCACCTCATGAATTAAATAAAATAACAGGAGCTAAAAAGGTAGGACCTGATAATTATTTACACAGTGCCTGGCTCGCAGTTAATGCAATATGTATTTTATCATTGTCATTCTTTCTTAACGACAGAGAATTCTTGTTTTTGCAGTAGNTATGTTGGAAGAAGTTTGTCTGGACACTGAATCACTAAATGTTGATTTACTATTGCTAGGGAAAATATAGGGTTAGAATCCTGTAAGTTTGAGGTAATAATATTTTCTCCAACTGAGCTATACATAACCTTGCTAAATGCATATTTCTGTTTAGTGGTGCCTTATTTAACATGCAGGTAGTTTATTAGCTTTGAGCCCACAGCACTGTAATCACTCCTAAGTGAAGCCTAGCTCACACAATTATGTTTTCCATATGTANATTAGATGCATAGAACATTAAGCAGCATTCGGTGTACCTAATTCAGGTGTAATCACATGGTGTAGGTTCTATTAGCAAGTCACCTCCAAAACTCATACTAACTGGACCGTTCAAAGGATACTTGTTCATGTAAGAGAAATGAGATAAGAATGCAGAATGCGATCTTGGTCACCATCAGCTGAAATTATGCACTTTTGGGAAAT
>LZPO01108075.1:64081-77494 GCA_001675575.1 Neotoma lepida | reverse complement strand
GTGTGTGTGTGTAGGTGTGTGTGTGCTTGTGTAATCCCAGCATTTGGGAAGTTGAAGGACCGAGGACCCAGAATCCAAAGCAAGACTCAACTACATAACCACTTGAAGGCCAGCCTAGGCTACATGAAACCCACCTCAAAATACAATTCAATAAATAAGTAAATAAATAAACAAACAAAACAAAGCAGTGAGACCACATTGTATATATTATCACTCTATTCATAGTTTGTCTTCTTCCAGTCATTTTGTACTTCATGTTACAAAACTAAATTGGAGATTTTAGACACTTTTCAGGAACACTGACAAGTGTCAATTCAGACACAACTCTACAACTAGCAATTATTCTTTGCACTTACACACAGNAAGAAAGCAAAGTCTAGTGACATGGGACTGTAATCCCAGCTTCTTAGGGGGCAGAAGTGGGAAGATTGCTAGTTCAAGGGTGTTGTGAGCCACACAGAGACTTCAAAGCCAGCCTTNGTGACTTAGCAATACTATATCTCATTGAGAGAGAGACAGAGACAGAGATACAGAGAGAGAGACAGAGAGAGAGAAAGTCAGAGTGGTAGGAACAGGGATACAGTTCAACAAGAAAGCACTTGTCCAGTATAGGAAAGGTCCTAGATTTGGTGTGCTTTGAAGATTTTCTGCTCACATTATTGATGGTGACACTTAAGTCTCCATTCCTCTACTGGGATGTGGATCACTTGTGAAGACTCTGACATCTGTCATTGTCAAGCTGCTGCAGGTCAGTGCAGGAAAAGAGCCTTGCACACTAGTCATCATCCGGGGAAGACCAGTGAGATTCTTAGCATGCACTCATATACAATAAGGTAAACTAGAGTCCTGGACTTCAATAAGTTGTCAGCCATTCAAACATTTGATTTTTAGGATATTCTTTCTACAGGCAAACATAATGTCTCCAGAAAATTTCCACAAAAGCTAGAGTACAACCTGCCTTCAAGCTCTTGCCTGCTTTTGAATGTGACATGGAGCAAAATTTTCCACATGGAAGAGATTATCAGTTAGTCTTGTAACTGAAATAATTTATTCAATATGAAGGTGGTATCCTCTGCTGCTATGTGCCACTTCTACCGTCACCTACTGCCCTTCAACCCAGACCTGTGCTTTCCTGTTATGGGAGGAAACTTGGTCATGGTTTGCTAAGACGCCTCACCCCTGCATTCTTGGTTCTTAGTGACAGCTATACCATTGTCATTGTTCTCCCAGACACTGTGTACGTGGATGCATCAGAAGAAATCGTACTGTTGTGGCTATTCAGGTATCCGGCCTAAGCGCCACAGGGCACACAGCCAACATACACTTCCATCCACCCTGTGTTTAGTGTGTGGTAGAAACTGAAGAAACTTAAATTGCTTTGGGTGAGCAAATGAAAAATCTCAATGAATTAATTCTTTTTTAGGTTTTTAATTTTTAAAATTAATTTATTAAAATAAAATTTAGAGAATATTCAAAGGTTAAACATTGAGAAGTTCCATAGTCACCCATTCCATCCACATGGGAAATAATTTCATTTATTTTTTAAAAGTTCTATGAAAGAAGCTATACTTAATTAAATTTTAGGATATTTACCTGGCTTATATTTTATAATCATGTCTGAAATCAAATGCCTTTCCACTATTTTAATTGTAACACAACATTACAAGGCACATAAAATTGACATAAGGTACTAAAACATCTGTTAAAAGCATTGTAATTAAGTTAGAAGATATCTTTGGTATAAAAATTCTTAGTTAAATTTCTGATTTTAATTTCTTTTAATTCACATCATTACTATATAAACGCAAAAACTATACAATTGGGTGCTTACAATATATAAAATATAGTGTCCTATGTTCATTATATAATAGTCCTAACTACTAAAATGTGTTAATTGCAAGTTGTTTCAAAAAATAGGTAGTTCTATAATTATATACAAGTTTATGATCTCACTAAAAGCCCCAAAGACTTTAGACAGTTCCCAAAAATTCTTTTTTTTTTCATTTTTTTTTTTTGTGTGTGTGTGTGCATTCCTATGTGTGACAGGCACATATATGTACATACATGTAGAGACCAGGGCAAGCTCAAGTGCCATTCCTTATTCTTGAAATAGTGACTCTCTTTGGTCTGGACAGTGACTCTCACTAGGCCAGGCTGGCTGTCAAGAGAACCCCAGGGGTTTACTTGTCTGCCTCCTCACAGCTGGAATTACAAACAAGAGCATCCTATCTGGCCTTTTTATCATGGGTTCTTGGGATGGGACTCAGTTCCTCATACTTGCAAGAAAAGCGCTTTATCAACAGCAATGTCCTTAACCATGGGATAGCTCGTTTAATTATTATTATTTTATAGTTAGCTTGTAAAATAGTGGTTATCATGATGACATTTTCCTATGTGTCAGTCACTGTGATTCACTTGTGTTCACCCCTCCCTCGCCATCCTCCTGTTCTTTTCTTTCCCTTTCTGCTGCTGGTCCCTTCATTTTTACCACACACACACACACACACACACACACACACACAATTCCACTCATAAAAAGAAAACATGATGCTGGTCTTCCATTCTACCCTATATGCTCTGTTATCTTCCCTGCTTTCCTTCTCTTTAGCCTCCTTTCTTCCCTAGAGAGTCCTTCTTGTGCTTTTTAAATATTTTTGA
Source organism: Neotoma lepida (assembly GCA_001675575.1). NCBI lineage: Eukaryota > Metazoa > Chordata > Mammalia > Rodentia > Cricetidae > Neotoma > Neotoma lepida. Next base: position 74,836 of record LZPO01108075.1, on the reverse strand, counting down.
GACAAGGTCTTACTATGTAGCCCTGGCTGTCCTGGAACTCTATGTAGATCAAGTTGACCTAGAACTCGTAGAACTCTGCCTGCCTCTGCCTCCTATATCCTGGGATTAATGCATGCACCACCAAGCCTGACCATATTCTACTCAAAAAAAAAGTCTGAAATTAGAATATGAGAAAAAATGTGATTTTGTTTTAGTTTGGTTTATTTTGCTTAATAAACCTTCTTTATGGCTAAATACATAGCACATTATCTTTATCCATCCCCTTGATAACAGTCACCTAGGCTGAGTCTGGGTCTTGGCTGTTGTGAGTACAGTCATAATAAATGTGGATGGTCAGGTGCCTCTGTAGTAGGTCACTGCCTATGTGTTGTGCTCCTTTGGGTATGTTCCTAGAAGTGACAAATCTGGCACATATAATAATTCCATTTTTAGTCTTTTCAAGTATTTCCATACTATTTCCACGTGACTGTCCTAATTTCCATTCCCATCAGTGGTGTGTGAGCTTTCTTTTTCTAGCCATCCTTGCCAGCTTTTGTTTTTCTTTGCTTTTATTCTGAGTGGGGTGAGATGGAATCGCAATGTAGTGATGATTTACATTTTCCTGATGGCTAAGCATGTTGAATATGTTTTCAGATATATATTGGCTATTTGGATCTCTTCTTTTGGGAATTGAGACACCAGATATCCTTGCCAAAACAGTTGGCCAAATGAGTTCATGTTTGAGGACAAAGTCATGATTAAAATTATTGAGTACATTATTGAAGATAACAGCTACAGTAAATTAAGACTAATTAGAAAAATGAATATTATAATATAGTTGGGTTTAATCTTCATGTGTCAGGCTGAGGGTTCAGGCTGAGGATTCATGTTTCCATCTCGTGATAATCCTTACTAGACTCAAAACTGTTTTAAGCCTGCTGGACATATATTTGTACAATTCTACTTATATTGTCGAAGTTAAATTAATTTTTTTAGTTGTCGCTTCATTATTTCCTACTCATAGACATTCAATAAAACTTCAAGTCTGTTAAATCTGAAATGTCAAGTTTCTTATTGTTTTGATGGTGAGCTCTCTCTGATGTACATAAAATCACACACCCAACTGCTGCACATCAGACAATTCTAAAGTTCTCAGTGACTTCTTGTATCTTTCTTATTTCCTTTAATTGTTAGGCCCTTATCGGTTATCAAAAAAAAAAAAAACCCTTACTTTTGTGTTTGGCATATGTCTGTTGTAAAACTATGGGATAATTGACATAGATTACTAGTTTTTTATCTTTCTTCACATCTTTCTTTCCTTTTGTCTTTTTCTTTCAGAGACAAAGTCTTGCTACATTCCTAGGCTGATGTTGAGCTCTAGAGCTCAATTAAGCTACTGGCCTCAGCCCTTCAGAGGCTTGGATACAAGTGCACACCATTGTGCATGCCTTCAATTTCTGCTTTCTGCATTACATTGGCATCATGCATTCAACTTATGAAGTAAAGTTTAATTCTCTGTAACAGGCTAGGTCCATTCCCCAAATCCTTATAAAAATATTGACACATACATGTTACTTTAATGACTATTGTGCAAACTGTTTCCAATCAACCTGTCCAAAATATGAATTGAAACTCACAATGATTTGGATTGATGCAAACAGACAGAGGGTTTTGTGGCTTTTTCTGGAAATGGCAATAAAATGTCAGTGACAGATGAGGTGGAAAGTCTGTGACTGATACTTGCAGATTCCCACATAGAGTGTGGTCTACTCACTGTCTCCTGATGTATGCATGAAGTGCTTGCAAGGAATGTTATACAAGAATCCTATCACCTCTGTTGGCCCTTTAGGTTTTCATGGCCCTGTGATATGATGAAATCTTTCTTATACTGCTGGTAGAGGATCTAGATTAATGGGCACCTAGCAAGGCCACAAAATCCATTGGGCCAGCAAGTTATTATAAGAGCAATCCACAGATGATTTTCCAATAAAATTATACATTGTCTTGTGAATCAATGAGTAACATTTATATATTTTTAAAAATAGGAATTTTTATTCTGATTATGATGGTAACATAAAGCATCACTGAGTTCATTCATTACTCCTTATATATCTTCCCAACCAAGAGGTAATATGATATCACAGATTATATTATGTGGAAACTTATGGAATCTTTGTCATTAAAAACAGGACCTTCATATTACGAAAGCCTTAAATGGATGTTTTTAGTTGAAATACCTAGTACATTAATAAAAACAAGTGTGAATCATTTTACATGAAAGCATAACTTTTTGAACACCTTTCTCACTGAAAGGCCCTNAAGAAGTACAGAATACATCCTCTTCAAAGCATAATATTTGTTGCTGGTTTGCATGTTCCTAAGTGTGTGTGTGTGGTGGTGGTGGTTGGGGGAAGGGGTGATCAAGGTTAGTTTCACAAGTAGTTTCACTTCACAGAATCACAACTTTGTAAAACCAGCTGTGAATTTGAGTCAAGATTGGCTCAGGAAATATGCAAGGGGATGGGTTTCCTGATGAAGTTATGTGGGTTTTAGTAGTGACACATGATAAAAAAAAAAAAATCCTTGTAGGGCTAGTACAACCTCACTGGACATCTTACTGGTCTGGGGTTTGTTTAAGTTCCCACAAGCCCCCTTGTTGACAGGTCAACACACAACATCAAAGTTCATTTAAGAGAATTCTATTAATTCCTTGATGTCATCCTCTACCCTATAGAGAACCACTGACTTCCTGATTTCTCTCATGAGAACTGTGTTGGAATTCATGGCACATGTACACAGTTTAATAGAAACCCTTGCCCATGTTGTAGAATCAATCAGTCATTAATCAACAGCAAATGTTTACTGAGCACACTCTCTGTCGTGCTTAATGAAGTAACAATAGTCAGAGAGGATTGTCACATGGAAGTGTATCCTAAGGGCATCCCTTCTGCTCCCAAGGTCCTACGTGTTTAGTTCTCTTCACTGAGGGCATAACAGAGCAAAAGATCCCCCTAACTAGTGTGTGTCCGAGAAGAGACTCAGCTCCATGTCTTCTAAGAGTTCTATTCCAGAAAGTTCAGGATCTAGTGGATCTCTGCTGAATTAACCTGTGAATTAAATAATCTTTGTGTATGTACTTGCACACATGTATGTGTTCATGTGCGCACAGGTGTATATATTGTTTGTGTTTGGTGTGGATGTCAGAGGACAACCAGAAGTGTCATTACTCAGGAACTGCTTACCATTTTTTTTTTGAGACACGGTCTCTCACTAGTCTAGAATTTGCCGAACAGGCCAGGCTGTCTGCCAGTCAAGTCCAGGCATAAGNCTATCTCCACCTCGTCAGTGCAGAATCCCCATGTCTTTTGTACATGGGTTCTTGGGCTAGAAGGTCTTCATGATTGTACAGCAAGCACTTTATCAACTGAGCCATCTCCCCAGCCCTTGTTATATGCTTTTTGGGACTCAGTGCAATCTGTATTTATGTAACCACAGCATATAAAACTTTAAATATATCACATATATTATCATATATATATATATATACATACACTCTGAGAGCATATATATACATATATATGTATATATATACTCATATATATATGAATGAGAGAGAGAGAGAGAGAGAGAGAGAGAGAGAGAGAGAGGAGAGAGATGGGCTGGATATCACAAGACTCAAGAAATAAAGAAAAATGCCATGGAAGTTTAATACATTCATGGTGTTAAAATGTACCTCAGTATGAACTGCTGGGTGGAAATACAGAGAATTTGAATCTTAGAGTTGGGCTCCAAACATTTACCTCAAGGTTTGGGAAAATGTGCAGTGCAAACAGAATGTTTGTTCTTCTTTCTTGGCTTTGGAAAGTAAGAGCCAGAGTGGGAGCCCCGGGATAGACTCCTGCTGCCCTTGCTTTTCCTTTTCATAGATTCATCAGCTCTGGAAACAGCCAGGGTCCTCCAGAGAGAAAGGGGAAATGTGGCTCATTGAGCCCTGTCGAGTCAAAAAGGAAAGCCACGTTTGAATCAGCTTGAAGGTTAATAGAGAAAAGAATCACATAAACGCACTCCTTTTCCCCAAGGCCAGGCTACTGTCAGTGGAAGATGATTGAGTTAGCAAAGGCATTTCCCCTCCCCCCTTTTTCCCCCTAAAACGTTCAGCATTGTGAATTCTACCCATGCATTCTATTCCAGCACCACCCCTGCCCCCAGCATCTCTTCCACACACACTGTAAAGAGAGCATCTAAGGCTGCCAACTCAAAAACCTCCCGGGTGAACAACGCCAGATTTCTCATCACCGGTGCATGGGATGATGGGGGAAATAGCTGAGCTTGACTTAAGGGGCCGAAAATAACCATTCCTTTGGACTGGTGAGGAGAGAGAATGAGGTANGCAAACAAAGTGAATGCTCTCTTTACATCTGTGGAAATGCTGCTGAAAAGCTGTGCAGACTTTAAGTTTTATTGTTCTATCTTAATAGTTAAAAAAAGTCTCACTGTTCTCCTCTGTGTAGGTGATCAATGTGAAGAAAATGGGACATCTTGAGGGAACAAATGACCACACTGTATACATAAAGCANTTGATTATTCACTAGCCCACGAATTTATACATAATATATATGCTACGTATACTAATAATTTCCATTATTTTCACACACTTAGTGAGCATACATTTTAAAACTTGCACACATACTTCATTAATCAACTTTAGAAAAATAAATTATTGGGTTTTGTGTGCGTGTATGTGTGTGTGTGTGTGTATGTGTGTGTGTAAGGACAAATTTGTGGTAAAAATCCAGGCATTCTACAATTCCCTTCTCATTTTCTGTTCCATTTTAAAACATCCAACTAATTTTCTGCCTCATATCATTGGACCAAACAGAGTTATAACGTCTATTACAACCTTAATGCTCTATCTCATTATTGCTTTTTGCTCCATTACTAGTATGCACAAACACATCTGAACACATGCAAAACCCATCTGGAATACTCCAAACCANGAGATCCAGGAGACCCAGCCTACCCAAAGAGGGCTTGATTCATTTAGCATTGCTCATTTGAAATATTTCCTTTGGTTGGTCTTGTGCTTGTTTTAAATACTTGAGTGGTCTAGTGTAAGATTTATTATGCCCATTAGTATTGCTTTGTCGAAACTGTAGTATGCATTTTAACAAGTATCTACAATTTATGATTCTTAGTTCAAAGTTGTATAGTTNTTCTAGTAATTTCCAACTCATTCACTTGTCATTTTTTATTTCCAGGCCTTCCCACAAAAATTTCCAAAATTAAAAAGGCTCTTGTCCAACTTGATTTTGGTTCAAAAATTAATCATTTTAGTTTTGGGTGAAGCACAAATCTGCTTTAAATATATCATTCTTTTTTTCCTGTTTTGCATTTTAAGGATGGATTACCAAAGCTCAGAAAAACTGGGAAGATGACTGGAATACTTACATAATTAATTCCCCAAAGGTCATTTTAAGAAGATAATTATGTGGATTGTTGTTCTAGTGTCAGTGAATGAAATTGTAGGAAGCCCCCTTTCAATGTGTTTTTTTTTTTTTAAGTCTCCATTAAGGGGCTGCTAGTCCATATGAGAAAGTCCTCGTCTCTCTGCCTCATCCAATCCATCCATTGTGTAGACACAGCCACTGTTGCCAAAATGTAGCAGGGCTAGCCTGATCTCTACTATGACTTAAAAAAACAAAACCAAAAAAGAAATCATCTATCAATTGTACAACCAGTACTGTGACATAAACTGTTGTAAAATTTTTGAATTGCTTTAAGATGAGTATAGGCATTAAAATGGGAGACATTTTCCCTCGCTCTAACAGATATTTTGCCTATTGAAAACCTTCATGAGGGTGAATTCCCNACAAATAATGATAACACTTTTGGCAGGGGGGAATCTTTCTTCAAATAAAATAACACTATGGAGACCAATATACAAACAAAGTGGAATTTCTGAAGGTGAAATAGAAGTGGGAAACACAGAGACTCGTTAGCTCAACTCTTTGCTGTTTGAAATGTTTCTGTGGCAACTTGAGGCTGAAAAATTAAAGCCCGAGACTGATTCTCGTGGTCTATTTTTAGATAGTTGGCTATGTAGATATGATGGGTAAATAGCCATTGGGCAGGTGTCATGTACCACTCAGTATCAAATACTTTGATCAAATGGACAGACTGAAGTTTAGATATTGTGCAAATAGTACTACTCCTTGGAGAATCAATTCTTCCCTCTCCAAAATAATCAGTTTTAATAGCACTCCTTGCACAAAGGAGGCTGGGATAAAATGTAACAATGCATGGGAAAACTTCCTTCATGTAACTGCCCAGGCTCTCCTTCTGTTGATAACTGGGTTTTTCAAAAGCTTTTGTGAATTGTGTATGAAACTCTTATCTCTCCACATCACCTTGATTCCAACCATGCCATACATTATCATCTGGATCAGAGAACTGCTAATATAAAGCAGCCTTTGTAAAAAAAAAAAATGGACCCATTTTTACTGAGTGTGGTTAATATGCAGGGCTAGTCTGATATTTTGACCTAAGCTTATCTTCAGCAAATCCTAGATATCGGCCTTGGCTATTTCTTTCACAGTTTCCCATGTGTTATTCTTACCCTACAAAGCAGGAGAGCATCTTCGCTATTTATTCTAAAACAAATGTTAAAATAGTTTCAAATACTCAAATCATTGAAATCCAATGAAGGGATTACATAGATTCCAGAAATGTTGTTGTATGGAGAGACAGGCAGACACACACACTGTGTGTGTGTGTGTGTGTGTGTGTGTGTGTGTGTGTGTCTGAGAGAGAGGGGGGAGAGAGAGAGAGAGAGAGAATATATGTCTAGCCCTTCTTACCTCAGTTTCTGTAGCGCTGGTATTGCAGGCATATGCTAATCATGCCTGATATATTTTCAAAATTTCTTAGGAGATGCCTAAGGTTGTAGAAAATCACTCTAANGGAACCACTGCAGTCTCTTATCACAAAACGGGGATTTTGGAGCATCGTCATAGAGTCCCAGATCTGCAGTCATCAAATCAGCATTAAAAGACCATCACCAGGGTTGGGATGTGGCTCAGTCGGTAATGTGCTTGTCTAACATGCACAAAGCTCTGAATTTGGTCCCCAGATCTGCATAAACTAGGTATGGTGGTACATTCTTATAATCCCAGAACTTGGTAGNAAAGATAGGAAGATNGAAGAAAGATTCTTGAATCCCTTGACTACGCAGTGAGTTCAAGGCCATCCTGATAAGTTTAGGATCCTAAGTATATATCCCCTCACTGAAGTACTGAGAAACTAGAAACAATGTCGTTCTAGTTGAGATAGTGCAGCTGCCTGCTTTGCTTGAGCAGAAGGNACGAGCATCATGAAAGGTCAATATAGCAGTAAATGCCCCCATACAAAGTGCCTCAAGCACCAACTGAAAGACTCACTTACACCTTTTTTNAAACAACCACATTGTAGTTTGAAGTGACCTATTGGTCCCTCTGAGCAGGAATGTGGAGACTTGGTTGTCTCAAATCATACCTGAGTAGGAATTTAAGACATATACTCGAAGATGAGTCTTAGGCATCTTGAATATACTTCTAGATCAAGAGAATCTCCTAGCAGTATGAGAAATATTTGTTGTATCAGCCTGAAGAAAACTCTTCGGCTGACTTTGGTTTCCTTTTACGAATAAGAAATGTTGAGCTTTATGTTGGTAGATACCCAGCCTGTAGCATTAGGTTAAGTGATAATAACATAATTGTCCAATCTGGAGATTTTTCTGGAACTAAATTCTAGAACTCTTCTTCCCATTTTGATTCTAGGATCCATGTCTTTGGNCATCTGCTTCTCCTGCTGTGTTGTTTTTTGTTTTATCTGGCATATGACTAATCCATTTCCTTTTAGATGTGGTAAGAACTTCCTTCTCGGAACCCTCACTTCCTGCCCAAGACTCAGACCTTCCTGATAAATGTCTTTGTTCTTTTTGCTTAACAGTAGTGTTCTAGATGCTTCCACTTGTTTTCTGATTTATTTTCATTTCCTGGGTGTTGTAACTTCTATTTTTTCAGGTGGTACTTTTAGTTTTTAAATGTTTAAAATATTTATTTTTATTTATTTATTTATTTATNTGTGTGTGTGTGTGTGTGTGTGTGTGCCACATGTATAAAAGTGCCCTTAGGGACCAGAGAAGTTGTGAGATCCCTTGTAGCTGAACTTACAGAGGTTGTGAGCCACTTAATATGAGTGCTAGAAATGAAACTGAGGTCCCTTGAAAAAGCCGCTGAGCCATCTCTCCAACCCCACGTCTTCGTTTATAGCCTTGAATCAAGACGTAGCTGCGGTCTGCCCTCAGAAGCCTGCTACCCTCTGTCGCTCTCTTTCTTTCTTTCCATAACCACGTAGCTGCCTCCACTTTTCTTTAAACTTCATATTGGGTGTGTCAGTATGGTCTTATTTCTAGTAGGAATGTCAGACAGACGGCACATCTGTCACATCATGGGGTATGACATACCCACCCCTCCAGGTTTCAGGTTCAACAACTGCCCCCGATTTGTCCTAGTAGCCAATTCAAGTGTCATCCAAGAGGGTGGTCTTCTGAAACCTATAATAATAGTTTTACAGTACCAAAATATCACAAGCAGACAATAAAGAAAAATTACTATAATTTCCTGCAAGGAAAAAAAGAAAGCTTTTCACTGCAGCATTATTATAGTCTCGTGTTTCTGAAAATGTTTGATTCTGCATAAACACTGGTGTCCTAGGATTCTTGAAATCAAGAGTCGTGACAAGATTCGTTATGCTTTTATTCAGTTTGTTGTACTGGATACGCCACACTTGCCAGCCTTGGTCTGTTTTACTTATACCAGCATAGTGATACCACTTAAAGATCTAGGGTTTGTCTATATGGATATGTTGCCAAAACATATGAATGCAGGAATGTGGAGGCTTGGTTGTCCCAAATAATACAAATGAGTAATTGTCATTGCTAAAGCAAATGTAGTCAGACATTTCCTTCATAGACTGCATTAGCAGAATTAAAAGATTTTAATTTCTAACGTCAAATACAACCTGCTCCAGATGGACTCTTTGATATTAAGTATTGATCCTTTATCTCTGCATCTGATGAACTTGGAGAATGCATAAGGTTAACTATTGCACTCATATTAATTTAGAATTTCCTCCAGTAGACTTTCCATTTATATTCCTATATTATCAGTTAGCTACAAAAACAAAACAGTAATAAAGAAAATAATTAAACCTGTTTGGCTTTTTTGCTAGGACTGAGGGGTTTTTTGGTTTTTTGGTTTGTTTTTTGTTTGTTTGTTTGTTTTGATTTAGAAGACAGGCTTTCTGTTATGGTTCTCTTTCACTTTATTTTCAGGGGACATGAGAGTTTCAGTTTCTTTATCTAATAAGGAAGAGAAAATAGCAAAGACAAAACACATTTGGAATCCAACCTAGAAGCGCTGTGCTGCTGGGAAACTCCCATGGTCCATGATCTGCACTAAGGGGTTTGAGATGGCTCAGCAGTTAAGAGTACTTGCTACTCTTAAAGAGGACCTGGGTTCAATTCCCTGGACCCACACAGCATCTCACAGCCACTTGTAACTCCAGTTTCAGGGGTTCTGACATCTTCTTCTGACCTCCACAGATATCAGGCATACATGTGGTGCACAGAAATACACACACACACACATACACACATAAAATAAAAATAAATAACTCTTAAAAGAAAGAATGGGAGGAAGAAAGGAAGGGAGGAAGGAAGGGAGGACTCAACAGTGGCCTTTCCATTACTAGTAGAAAAGCATTTGGTAGTTGTAAAATCATTTAAAGCATACTTTTAATTCCTTAAAGTATGAAAGGGGAAGATTTTNAAATATGTNGTGATCATANAATCACACATAAATCTGTGTCCACTGGTCTCAGCCCAGTACTGACTTTTGTTGTCCAGAAANTGCTTAGATGCCGCAAATTTTGCGTGCTGCTTGTGGAAAACCCAGTCTGTGCACTGATTGCAGGGTCAGGTTTCAATGGAGTAGATTGCAGGAAGGGAAACCGAAGGACACCTGCAAAGAGTGGTATTCATAGTCTCTCAGACTGAAACTTGGGGAGTCTGTAGCAGTTTCTAATACTTGGCAAGAGGTGGTTATGATTATGCGCTTGGCAATCATGCCAGAAATTGAATTATAGCTGAATNCTTTAATGATACATTTGATGGTGTAGATACATATTGAATTTAAATTACAAGTCATCAAATACTCAGTTATTATGTCCTTACTGATTATAAAACACTGAGTTAGGAGATAGAAATGCAAAATTAAATATCTAAAGTCCATGTCCAAATAATACTTTGCTTTTATTAAGAGAATCNGTAGAAAAGATTTTTTTATGATCTCAATACAATGAGAAGTAGGGAAGAAAATAAAAGAAACAGAAAAGAAGAGAAGAATCGGGAAAATCGGAATTTCAAATTTCTATTTTCTGCAGTGTTGCACTGGTAACCTTACTCTTCATGGCTTTTTCAGGAAGGACACCCTCCCTTTCTATGACAAAGCCCAAAATTGTCTATTTTGGTTCTGTCTCATAGGTTAGTAGNCTTGATGCAAACTTGTTCCTCCTATGTTTTTGCCTGTCCTGCTCATCTTCCATTAACAACAATGTTTTGTATAACTCTGTTGAATTGATACACATCTCTATAGTATTGAGTTGCTTTGAGCCTCACAACCAGTCAGCACTCAAACCTACTTCTACAGCTACCCCTGGATGCTTCATGTAGAAATG
>LZPO01108075.1:23518-36043 GCA_001675575.1 Neotoma lepida | reverse complement strand
CAAACTTCTGTTAAAGGTCTGGCATCAAAGTAGGTTGTGTGGGAGTAGCCAGGAGGAAGAGAGGAATGGCCATTACTGCCCCTTCGGTAACAGGAAGGCTCATGGATTTAGGCTTAGGGAAGGCATGCTGATGGCTGTCAATAATTCCTAGAAACCACTTGCTTCAGAATCCCAGACAGTGAGGTCATCAGTTGTAGCTCCCAAAGGTGCCTGCCCTCTCTGATTTTCTTAACAGTAGCAATCTTTTCTTTATACTTGTGCACTCTGCTCTTACAAGGGTTTCATAGTCTTTGATGTCCCAAATTAAACTTCTTCATGCTGGAATATCCTAGAATGGCATCTGTTCTCTTGTCTAATATCTGAAAGCTACAGTGGTCAAGATCAAATCTAAACCCAAGCAGACTCTTCTCCTGANTCNGGACTGGGGAAGAGGTTTCCCAGCTCTTTCGGGTTCCACCTCCCAGCAGGTGTGATGGCACAGCACGAGCTGGCAACAAAATAAGAAGGAAAAACAGTTGTGTCNCTCTGACCTGGGCCTCACAACCTCACAGANNTCATTTTCCTCACTTTTTGAGTCAATGATATAGTCTCTTGGAAGAGCATCTCCCTGGAAGAAATCCTCCCTGACTTACCCAAGCAGGGCCCAGTGATTTATGACACACCCCCTGTCTTAGTCACTGTTCTATTGCTGTGAAGAGACACCATGACCAAGGCAAGTCTTATAAATAAAAGCATTTAATTAGGGGCTTGCTTACAGTTTGAAGAGCTTACTTAATTATCATAATGGCAGGGAACACGGTGGTATGGAGCGTGGCACCAGGCAGGAATGGTGCTGGAGAAGTAACTGAGAGCTACATCCTGATTCATGGGTGAGAGAGAGAGATAGAGGTAGAGATAGAGGAAGAGATAGAGAAAGAGAAAGCGAGAGATAGAGAGGGAGATAGAGAGAGAGGGAGAGAGAGAGAACAAGCGCTTGGTGTGGGCTTTTAAAACCTCAAAGTCCACCCCTAGTGACACACTTCCTCCAACAAGGCTTTACCTATTCTAACAAGGCCATGCCTCTTAATCCTTCTCAAATAGTGTCACTCCCCGGTGACTAAGCATTTATATATATGAGCCTATGGGAGCTGTTCTTATTCCAACTACCACGTCCCCTGTGCAAGCCTCATTTGAATGAGAAAAGTAGCATTTCCTTGGGGAAGGCCACTGAAATACTGCGACTGCTTATTACAGCAGCTGGTCTGTAGCAGTTCGTGTAGTCTTTACAAGCTGGGACAAACAGATACAGAAGACTTCAGGAGATTAAAAACAAGGACATTTTACTTCCCAGAGTTCTGAAGACTGGAAGGTCCAAGATCAAGACTTTCAAATTTGATGAGAGCCTGATTTCTGGTTCATAGATGGTGTTCTCTCCTTACTGTACCCTNAAATGGGGCAAGAGGCAAGGCAGCACTTCCTAAAGCCTTTTAGAAGGACACCACTCCACTCAGGCTGGCACTCCAGTGATTTTATAATCTCCCAAAGGCTTCACCTCATTGCATCACATCAGGGGGGATTATGATTCAATTTGAACTGGTGGACAGGGATACCTGGGGTTAGGGGTGAGGAAAGCACAAACATTCAGATCATAGCAGACTATAGAGTCTATGATTCTTGTTTTCCCACAATTATCCAAATTTACATAAGGAGTAGGAGTAATTAGATGCTTGCTTCATGGATGTAGAAAACAAGATGTGAAGAGAATCTTATTTCAATCAGGGTAACTTGATTGTTACACAGTTACAGGAGAGGCTGAGGAGTGACACATGGTAGGTATGACACATGACATAGATTGGACCTCTCTATTCCAAGACATCAGAGTGAAAAATGCTTCAGAATGAAAAACCTTTTGAGCACTGACATGATATTGCAAGTNCAACGTACCACATTATGGAACTGGNTTTTATTCNTAAAAGTCTGAAAATATTATGTNAAAATTACTACCTATCATCTACANCTATAAAATATAAAGTAAACATGAGTGAGTTCTGTGTTTAGACTTAGGTTCTGTNTCTCAAATATCTCAGTATAGGTTTGCAAATATTCCAATGTCCAAAAAATTAAAACCCCAAAACCTTGGTTTCCAANCATTTCAGATAAGAGATCCTCAACCTGATGGTTATGACCACATGTATTTGAATGTGAAGAATGTGCTAACTTGCTTGTCTGTGTTAGGATGTTATGGTTGAGGCAAAAGTTAATTGTTGTTATATAGTTGTTAGAGGCAGAGATGTTGAGTTAAGCCTGCTCTGCCTCTTATTCTGTGGTTAGCTTAACAGTTCACTTCCCATTTTATTTGGGATTTCTGATCACAGACTGCCTTCTATGACTCTCTTGTGAGGCTGTGGTTTCATATTTGCAGAGCATTATGAAGAATGCCTAGCATCTGTCTCTTATACACATCTAGATGTGTATAAGAGACAGGCTGAGGACTCACTCGGTAGCCCAGGCTGGCCTCGAACTCACAGAGATCCACCTGCCTCTGCCTCCCGAGTGCTGGGATTAAAGGCGTAAGCNACCACCGCCCAGCTTTTCCTCATNTTTATAGTCTCCAGATTTGTTCCTGTTTTTTAAGGATCTTTGATTTGTTTTCACATTAGTTTCTTACCTCCAACTTGTCATTCTTGTGTTTTTACTAAATAGCACATCAGTTAACAGACAATGCTCTTGCCTCACCCCTCCCCAACAGCCTTAGAATGTAGGTCTTATTTTCTTTTTATGATTTTTAGGTTCTTTATGGAAATCTTGAAGAGATTCTGAGTTTTATGGTCAAGGGCTGAGGCAAGGATCATTCTTTCCATTTGTTTTGTGATGTGCCGCACTATATTTCTGTCTCGTTGGAATGTTTTTCTCTGTTATTCACTGTGGCATTCATACAACGTCTATAACCGCTTGTCCACCACTACTTTATTTTTTTACACTGCTAATTTTCTTCCCTTCTCCCTAGCCTCTGGATGCTCACCTCACTGATGTTAATGTCACTCTGTCCTTGGCTCTTCCTTCCACATATGAACTCTGCCACGCAGAAGAGCTGCGATTTCCTTTTTCCCGTCATGCCCCCTATTTCCNGAAATCAGCTATGTGTGTGGCAGTAATAGATGGCATTGAATCTCAAAGAAGAGTAGTGATGGGGTAGGATAAACCCAAAGACACAGTGGGAGGCTGTGGATATCTTTTGTAACATTTCTTTCTACTTTTGAGACAGGATCTCACTCTGTGGCCCCAGCTGGTGGCCATGACCACTCTGTGGCCCCAGCTGGTGGCCATGATCTTGCCTCAGCTTCCCAGTACTGGGACTGGAAACTCCTTGATCTTTTCTGCTTCTGCCCACTAGCTTCCTGGCATCTCCATCAGTTTCACTGTCCTATGTGTCACCAAGGCCATCTATCCTGTTTTCGTTCCTCTTCCCCACATTCTACACACACATGTATCTTATCTTTTCAACTTATACACATTTATTACTTTCTTTAAAAGAAATTTATGCATGTGTGTTTACCTGCATGTGTGTATGTGNGCCAAATGCATGCCTGGTACCAGTAGCCAGAGCAGGATGTCATTAGATACCCTAGAACTGGAGCTACAGATCATTGTAAGCTGCCTCGTGGATATTTTTAACCCCTGAGCCATCTCTCCAGCCCCTATCAATTATTAGTTATTTAAGGTACAGGTTAATACAAAGATTCCATATATGTATGGAAGGAAGAATGAATGTGACCCTGTCTCTTTGGCTTATGGATACTCTGATAATCTGTGTGTGGATGACAGTGTAACCATGCTTTAGTTTTCCTGGAGCATATTTAAATATTATGAAAAAATTCACTCATTTTGAAACCATCAACAAAACAGAATTTTTGTGAAGTAGAAACCTTTGTCCTAATCACCCTGCAGCCTGTGGCTCAGTAACCCATTGCTGCTGCAAATCCTTCTGAGTAGTATGTTCTCTGGATAGACAATCACACAAATTCANTTGTAACCTGAGATGCTCTGAAGACATGTATAGCCAGCTTTCTTCACCCACAGATTCTGTACCTGTGGATTCAGCCAGTCACATATCACATANGTTAGGGGAAAACCACTAAATTATATTGAACTGTACAGATATTTTCTTTATTATTCTCCAACAATGCAGCATAAAAACCATTTACATAGAATCTACATTGAAGTAGATATTATAATAAATGCAGGTAGGATANAAAGTATATAGGCAAATATATAGAGATCTCATAAAAATGCTATAACTATAATGTCATCTAAAAAGGACTTATGTCCTGGAAACTGTCCTCTGTACATACCAAAAGAGTACTGTAAATATCTTGACTTTAACATAATCCTTATAATCTCTATTTGAACAACTATGAAAAAGTTCATGTAAATCTTGGTCATGTTCTTTGGCAGTGAGGATGAAACCTGGCCTTTCTTTATGACTTGGATTAATCTATATCAAATCTGCCATTGTACTTCAGTGATTAGAGTTTCCCAGNTCCTGAAATGAAAGACANCACAGGTNTCTCAATGCTCTTTAGTAGGTAAAATTTCTTCACCTAGAAACGATGGGAAGAGAGGGCTGGGAGATAGCTCAGTGGGGAAGAGCACTTCCTGTGCAAGCATGAGGAGCAGAGTGCAAATCCNCAGCACCAGGGACAAGCCCGGCATGGCTAGACACACCGGTAATCCTAACAATGTGGGGGGCACAGACAGAAGGATCATGGAGGCATGCTGACCAC
Organism: Neotoma lepida; assembly: GCA_001675575.1. Lineage (NCBI taxonomy): Eukaryota > Metazoa > Chordata > Mammalia > Rodentia > Cricetidae > Neotoma > Neotoma lepida. The sequence goes on along the minus strand of LZPO01108075.1, from coordinate 31,280 downwards.
TAGCCTAACTCCAGGTTCAGTAAGAGACACTGTCCTGGGGAGTAAGGCAGAGTCATAGAGGACATCTTGTGTCTTCCTCTGGCCTCCATATGCACCTGTGTGCGCGTATGTGCGTATACTACATGCACAATGTGGACGCACACACACACACATGCACATGCACGCACGCACACACACAATGATGAGGTATGCTGTAATTATTCTCTGCCTGATTTTAGCATCTCTCTGACTACTCCTGGCCCCTCAGTTGTCTTTGCTGCTACTGGNAGCTTTTTTCCCTCCCCAATTAGCTGCTCCTATGTTATTATATTTGAAAGTTAGAGCACTAGTCTTGTGCAAAAGGTGAAGTCAGTCTTGGAGGGCTCCACTTTTCTCTAAATTAGATATGCGTATTCTGGGGTGTGGCCTTCAGGATTTGAGAACTACAGAGTCCCAGCAGAAGAATCCATGTCAGGCTATTTATTGACAGGTGAGACCAGTGAGTGCCATCCAAACTGTGCCATTCAAAGTGTCCATAATTGGCTAGAGAGATGGTTAAGAGTGCTTACTCTTCTTGCAGAGGACCTGAATGTGGGTCCCACCACCCATGTCTCACAATCATCTATAGCTCCAACTCCAGAGACTCTTATTTTATCTTCTGGACTATGAGGGCACCTGCACTCACATATGCACACACACACACACACACACACACACACACACACACACACACATTAAAATAAAATAAAATAAAATAAAACTTTTCTACATCTGAGCTCTTGAAAATGTCAATAATTTCCAGACATATTCAGAAACCAGTAGTGAAAACAGAGAAGGAAGGAGGAGAAAGGAAAGGAAGAAGAAGGGAGGAGGAGGAGGAAGGAGGAGAAGGAGGCAGAGGAAGGAGGAGGAGAAGGAGGAGAACAAGAAGAAGCTATGCTGCTGCCAACAAGAATAACAAAATGAATTTTCTACTTCAGAGCTATAGGAATGCTTGAATATTGAACTTGTGAACAAAAGCAGCTAGGAACCTCAGGCTTGAGCACACGGACACATAAAAAGCTACGTGTGTGTGTGTGTGAGTGTGTGTGTGTGTGTGTATGTGTGTGTGTGTGTATTAAAAACAAAGGAATGGGGCCCCAGGGTGGGGGAAGGCCCTTGTCAGTAGCTTTGAGCTGCCTCATTGTTTTTAATGGAAAAATTGTTACAAATGGGTTCTTCGGCATATGTTATTAATTTCATTATCCTGGCTTCTTGCCAACTAAGCATCAAACCCTGGTTTTTGTGATTTTAGTTGCAACTAGTAAAACTCATGTGGGTGTTAACAGAAACAGACAGGAGAGCATTTTTCCAAGTCAACTCCAAGCAACTGTTTTAAAGGCCTTTCCTTCACAATCCGAGTTGGAATGCTTGTTTTTGTTGATGAGAAGTATCCTTTCCTAGGGCATGGTACTCGCAGGCCTGATTATTTGTAGGACTTGNACAAATCACTGGCATTGAAGGAGGAAACATTTTATNCATGCAAGGTTTTAAAATGGATCCAACTTTATAAATGTTCATNAAAGTTTTACCTTTTATACTTTCCAGCACCATGTAGCTTTTGTATAAAAGCTATCACTATGAAAACAAAAATGCTTTTCTTCTGAATGAATAAATTATGACAAATACTTTGAAATAAGAATGGCAAAGGCAGTATTAAATTTTTGCTGTGAAACTTTCTTTATTAGACCCTTTGAGAAAGTTTAGTTTTATTAGGAAATATCAACAACCATGTCATGCAAATTACTTAAAAATAAGTTTCAAGTCTGGTCTTTTAGCTGATACTTAATGGAGTAGTAGTTATTGACCAAGTGCATATAAATGAAATATTTGTTGCCCCTCCAGCCATCATCATGCATTGGAAATTAAATTTTGCATGGTTTGTTCTAGAGGAATCCTTGCAAACCCCTGATGCAGGTATTTCTATCCTCAGCACATGTAAACCTAAAAGCAGAGATAATATATCCTGGGCTCCCTNTTAGAATGTATCATATTTATCTGCTATGCAGTTCACCTTGGTTGTTAAAGATTACTTCAAGGCCCATCAGTTGCCTGGATTATTTTTTCTTCTCCATTTCTCTTCTCCTGCTTCCTTTCTTCCTTCTTTCTTCCTTCTTCCTTTCCTTCCCTCTTCTTCCACCCCCATCTTGGGTCATAGCCCTCATACATCTTCATTTTTTCAAATTTGAAAATTCTTCCTGGGACACAAGGCATGTGGAATTGCTATATCCATTTACAGATAGTCATTCTTTTTTTTTATTTTTCAAAATTGTTTGCTGAATGCCTTTCTTATAGCAGGCATGGGACTTATAATAATAGCATATAATACAAAGTCTGATTCTTGTGGGGATCACAGAGAAGTGAATGTGGACAGGTAAGAAACACATATTTTCTGCATCTGCTGGTGTTTGTCATGAAACATGACAAAGAAAATAGAATAAGATTAGGCATTCATCATCATACTGTATTGTTGTAATCAGAGAAGGGGTCTCTGATGGCTGATCTCTGTGAAGCACCGAAAGACGGGAAATCTTTATCTCTTTATCAAATTAAAAATGTGTGTGTGTGTGTGTGTGTGTGTGTAGAAAAAGAGAGAGAGAGATCAGAGGACAACTGTGGGAGACATTTTTCTCCCTCTACCATATAGGGATCAAACTCATGTTCTCAGGCTTGTTAGGAGGCCCCTTTCCTAGCTTGGCCATCTCAGTGGCCATGGCAGTGGAGGTCTTGAAAGGAAAACCATGTGGCTGGAGCTGGCTGTGGAAGGAGCCAAGTGAGTTCACATAGTCTCTGCTGTTGTCCTGAAGAAATTGATGAGAGGAAGTTACATCTGCTATGTGAGGTCTACTCCTCTTGCTTTTCATTTCCCTTCTTATGTGCGGAAAACATAAAAAGCAAGGAATTTTTCTTCCTTAAAATTTACTTCACAGATTGACCTTGGTGACTAAGATCATGTTAGGTGTGATGAGTAGGAACACCCAAAAAAGTTGCACCTAGTGTCTTGGTCCTGATTTTTGTCATGATGCTCAACATATGAATTGGGATTAGTAAAACTCAGTCATCTAAGTTGGAGATTTCTTAACGTTACTGTTTCAGACATCTGTTGGTAGTAAGTAAGCAAGCATTTTGGTTTTTGTAAGGTCCCATGGTCTGAAGCAATAAGAATGATGAGATCCAGTACCTTTTCCTCGTGTGATGATTGTTTATTCCTCACCAAAAATAAAAAAACAAAACAAAACAAAACAAAACAAAAAACCTGAAGGGGCAGAAAACACACTAATTGTACTATATTATGTTTGGAAACGGAAGTTCACAGAAGTAAAACTCAGATGATTTGTACATTCATATCTGCAGGAGCCAGTAGAGTCATGAGAGCATATACTCTACTAAGAAGCACTCATATTATTTTCAGCAATTCCAGTTTCAGCACCCAGACACTAAGCACCAGATTCCTGCAGAGCTCAAATGACAACTGTTTTTCTGCTTCAGGTTCAATTCTCTTCCTGTTCTGGAAATGTTTTTAGTGGCCTGTGATAGTCTCNATCGTCATTCTTGACTGCCAACCTGACTGAATTACAGGATGGGTGTGTCTGAAAAAGCCTTGCCTGAGACAATTGAAATGTACGACTTGGAGGAAAGACTGGACTTGAGTGTGGGTGGCACTGTCTGACAGACGGGACAGAGTGGAGGGGATGGAAGAAGAACTAAAGACGAAAGAATCTAGGGACTGTGGAATGCAATCTCAATTCTCCCTGAGCAGAAGCATCTGTTACAGCTGCCTTCACTCACAGACATCCACTTCTTCAGTCCTTCAGGTTAGTCTCATACCAGACACACCCCAGTCAGCTTCCATGCCTTTAGCTTTGACCTGAGCTGGCAATGTTGGTTCCCTTTGATCTGAGGCTTCTGGCCTCTTGGACTGAGAGGCTACCAGGCTCTCTGGCTTTTGAACCTAGAGACAGCCACTGTCAGACTGTCTGGCTTCTTATTGCTTAGGCTGACCTAGTAAGACCTTTTGTCATCATTGTGTAAGTGTGTGTGTGTGTTTGTAAGTCTGTGTGAGTGAGTGTGTGTGTGTATGTGTGCATGTGTGTGTGTGTGTGTGTGTGTGTGTGTATTCTGTTGGTCTAAAAGATGAGAGGAAGGGTCAGGGTTCTTAATCTCTTTGTGCCAAGCACCCTCATTTCTTTCATTTTCAAATCCAGTTCCCTTTCTTCTACAGTACACAGTCAATCCATGAGAAAGTGTAGCTTNTGTCAACCCACTTTCCTCTTCTATTCCAGACAAGGAAAAAATAAAGTGTTACTCAAACACATTGATTTTGATTTAGAAAAAAATGAAATACTCTCTGTGTGCTTGCAATGCCTCCCTTTCTATTCAAATGCCCATGTCTCATTTATTATTTTAAAACATGTTTGATTCTGACTTTATTCACTTTAATTCCCAATCTTTCTAATTTTTCTCACCTAATTTCATTTTTGAAAGTTTATTTTCTATATTCTGTCTTCCTTACCCTGTCAGCCATTAAATGTTGACATTCTTGCTGATCAAGTCTTCTAACTCCTCCCCATCCTCAGACNTTGCTGGAGTTTCCAGCCCTCCTTTATCTCTTTCCCTGAACTCAGCCTCTCTTCACTGCTCCCATTAGTAATTGGCTCCTTTTTAATCTATTCCATCCTCCTACTACCCCAGAATCATCTTCCCTGTCCATGGAGTCCTCAACAGTCTCCAATACAATGAAACCTCAGNTATCTCCCTTGATCGTCAATGTGTAATCCAAATTCCTTAGCTTTTCAGAGACCCATCATGAGAAGCCAATCAAACTTCCTTTTGGAGCTTTATTTCCTGCAGTGTGTTTTCCTCCTTCCATAACTCCTCACATCTATCTCTCCTGCCCAGCGAAGGCTCATTCANCTAAGGCCCAGCTCCTGGGGCACCTTCTCCTATTCCCTTTTATGATTCCAAAGCATTTTCATAGTACGCTTTCAACAGTTCTCACCATATGGTAACACTGTTTCTTCCCGTGTCTGTCCTTTTCTCCGACTGCTGCCTTTGGCTTTCTGCCTGGCACGTAGTAGGTTGTTCATAAACTCTTCAGTAAATATAATTGCAAATACAGAAATGCATGAAAGAGTGAGTGGATTAGTTACTTTAATTATGTAAATATCAATACACATCTAAATTTTTCTACAAGGGAAAACAAAGTTCAACTTCACCATAAATTACTTCCATGAAAGTATGTGTGCGTGGGTTTATATATATGCATTTGCCCTAGTCACTATTCCCACCGTGTATTTCAACTACTGTAGTTTTAACAGCAGTCATGTATGTAAATATTGCAATAAATTTGAGATTGCAGTTTTATGGCACTGGAGTGAAAAATGAAAGATTCCTGTGAAAGCCTAGATTACAGCAGTATCGTGGAGGCCAAGCATTATAGATCACTATCAAGAGCTGGGAGACACGTGCAGTTGTGAACCTTTTTTGACCTTGGATAAAACACCATTGAGGGACTAATAGCCCACTGGTTTTATAACAAGATTTAAGGAAAAAAAAAAAAAAGAAGATGAAGACAGGGATATACCACCAACAGTGCAAAACAGGATTAAAAATCCTAAATTTTTGCTAATGGATAAACTTATTTTCCTTTGTTCTTTTGTAGGTTCTAACATGTTTAGACCACATGTGTATGATTTTAATAACTGTAAGGTGTCCTCATGTGTTGTTGGTTGCTGTAACTGAACTCCACGGACAGATCATTTATAATGAGTAGATTTATAATGCATTTATTTGGTTGCTGACTCTGGAGACAGGGATGTTTCTGAGCATGGAGTCAGCGCAGCTGCTGGTGAGGACCTTATGTTGCAGTACAACACAGCAGAGGGTGGTTCCATGACCAGACAGAGGCATCATACCAGCCTGGGTCTCTGGTCCTACAACGCCACAGATACCAATATGAGAGTCTCCATCATGACCTTACTCAACCCTAATCAAGTCCTAAAGGTCACTTCTAAACACCACTAACAGTAAATTATAGCACACAGATTCTACCGATGTAGTCACAGCAGAAAGCAAAATAAAATGTGCTGCCTCTACATTACTGCAAGCTTTCCCACTAGTGCTACACTTGAACACATGGCCTTGTGTATACTAAGCAAATTGTCTGCCATGGAGCTACATCTGTAGCCCATCTTCAAACTCTTTGGATGAACAAAAAGATAGTTGAACTAATTAATATCCAGATAACGTTTCTAACTGCTTGTATTAGATATTTTCATTTATCACTAAACTAATCTTTTCAGTTTTTCAAACATAAAATTATATTCTAACTTTAATGACCATTGGTTTGCTGTCTCAAATTTCTATATTCTAAATACTTTAAAATATTATTTAACTTATTCATAATTCCACTAGCCATGCACAGCAAAGCATCATTGATATATTGACTTATACCCATGTCCTTCTTTTCTAGTCATTAACATATGCATTTTGCATACCTCACTTTAATCTCCATATTTCTGACCACTCCATCACATTCAGAATGAAGAAAATTCCTATACTTACATCTCTAGTTCCGACCTCCACCTGGAGTTCCTAATATAAGCTTATGCATAAGATGCCGGGAGCCAAAACCNGTATTGGGTATAATTAAGCTATCTTAGCCCAGGTAATTTACAGTTTCTGTTTCTTGAGTAACAGGTTTCTTGCTATGTGCCTTAGGCAATAGCTTGGTACTTCCTTATCTTTTTGTTGGTTAGGGACATCTGCTATCCTGACCTTCCCGAGAAAACATCTTGCAGTCAGGTTAATTGCCCTGATCCACGCCCCCAAGCACAAGCTCCTGCTTCACTCACAATATAAGCAACTTGGAAAAGAATCAACTTTGCAGCTTGATCAGAATCCTGTCTTGCTGTCATTCTTCGTGTCTCTTGTCCCTTTCATTCACTGTTCCCCCTTTTAGGGTCTCTGTTGAAGACCCTGCTGGCCGGTAAGAGTAACAAATAAATAAATAAATAAAACTTCACTCTTGGTGACTAAGGCATTTTTAAGTCTAGCAAGCTGCCAAACTTCATGGAGTCAAAGCAAAAACAAGCTCGCCTTCCCCGCAGCCCNACGTTACCATTGAAACTTTCCTTTCCAATGATCCTCTTATCAGGAAATGACCACACATTGGTCAAAAGCCCTGGAGTCATCTTGAATTGCTCTCCTGGAATGAGGAGCAAGAGGAAGAGATTTGTATAGACATACACCCAAGTCTACCCTGTTTCTTTCAGTCTATTAATCCATGTGACAGGCATGTGTACACCCTATTAGTCCTAAGGTCTTATTTGGTTGTTTCTCTGCAGAAACCTAACTAACCCCTCATCACTTTCACAATAATTGCCCTGGCAACTCTCTTGTATCTCTCTGATGTATTGTTCCGTGTATTTTCTTCTCTCTTTGTACCACTTTCTGGAATATACTCCTTATTTATGTAGGTAAAGTTTTCTGTCATTCTCTGGCTCTGGGAGGTTGCAAGTTCTTTAGGAACAATTGGAAGTAACTGCTGANCCATTGATCTCTCTGGTTAGTTACTGCGGTTTCACCTCCTGCAAAAATGTCAAGCAATAATCGCAATAAGAAGAATAATAAAAAACATTTGCTCANTGTGTAATACAAAGATATGGAATTGAAAGTCAAAGAAGATACTTTAAGCCGGGCGGTGGTGGTGCACGCCTTTAATCCCAGCACTCGGGAGGCAGAG
>LZPO01108075.1:2275-15390 GCA_001675575.1 Neotoma lepida | reverse complement strand
GGTTCTGTTCCTTTAGGGAACCCTGACCAACAAAGATTTACTACTGAGAATCTTGCTAATCCTTGAGATATCCTAAAGATGTGCTTCCTATTTTCCAGTACAAAGTGCTTGAATTATGTTATAATCTTTACCAAAACCATACCCTCCTCAGCCTCAACTTTAATCATTTTATTTTAATGGCAAAACAGGACTTTTTTACAACTTTATGAAGCTCTTGATTTTGCTCCTGATTCTGCACTGTGAATCTGCTCAGGGTAGTTTCCATATCCTATAGCCTGGATGCTGGGCTATCTTGACATTTCTCTAATTAATCTATAGATTAATTAGTCTATCACCCTTAAACTCAGTGCCCCTACAACAAAGTCTCAGAGCATAGATAGAACATAGGCACACTCCTTGCAGCATTAATGTAGTATGAATGGCTGCTGTTCCAATTCTCGATAGAGAGAATTGTCATCTGAACCCTCCTGAGTACAGTCTTTCTTGTCTGCCTTTCTATAGAATTTTGATCTGAGCTCCTGCTATTAAGCTCTGTGTACAGTATTCTCTGGTTTTACTAGCCTGCTAGCCTGCACTTCCAGACTCTTCCAACTGCCTTCTAGAAACCAGTCCCAATGGCTGCTGAACTACATCACCAGAAATAGTCACAACAAAACCCCAGCACACCTGTGCTACCAATCGCTATGTTGATCAGTAGTATTTTGTTGTAGTGATCATTCTGCATATGGGATGAAGAATTCATGTTAAGCTCTGCCATGCACAAACATATTATATGATCATATTTGTCGTTCCTTGATATATCACTGCTATGATTCATGCTTTCTATGAAAGAAAAATTAATTTATTGATTTTGTCTGAATGCTGTCCTCATAAAAATATTAATGTTAATAATAGTACCTTATCTCCATGTGTTCGTGAGAGTATCAGATAAGCCAATGTATATTAAGTGTTTTTGAAATGGGAAAGTTCTCACTAGGAAATNTTTGCATAGCAAAACACAAAAAAATAAATTTTTGAGGATTGTAGACAGATTTAAGTATCAATATTTTAAAATACTGTATCTCTGCTTTCCATATCTAGACACTGATTTTGTTATCTTCAACTGCATAATGGACAGAACCACTTAAATTTCTTAAACTCAATATTAAGTGTCAGTGATGGCCTCTTCTAACTGCTTTGCCATAATAGTTTAAATTTAATAAGAGTTGCATTCACATCATTGTTTTCTGCCTTGAGGATCTACCTCATTTTCTACATGGATGGTGAAAATACCTTTTGCTGTAAATTCAAATAAATACCCTAGATAGAACCTTTAAATATGGAACATCAAAATTCATGAATAGATCATTACCTGCTCTTATAGAAGTATAGTAAAGGGAATATAAATGATGGTATCAAATCCATTACTAGTTAATTCAAATCATGAATTTAAAGTACTCAAAAAATTTTCAGCCAGGCCATAGTGGTGCACTCCTTTAATCCCTGCACTCAGGAGGCAGAGCAGGAGGATCTTTGTGAGTTCAAGGTCAACATGGTCTACAAAGTGAGTTCCAGGACAGCCATGACTGTTACACAGAGAAACTCTGTCTTGAAAAACAACAACAAAACAAACAAACAAACAAGCAAAAATTTCTTCTTAGTGTAACACAGACAACTGCTAAAAAAAAATTGACAGAATTTCACCTTTGTTCTAATTGGATTAGTTTATGTCATTCTTAAATTAACTGAAAAGTATTATTTTGAAAAATGTATAATCACTAAAGTGCCCCAGTTTCCCACCCTAAGTTCTCATGAAATAAAAGGGGGGACTGCAGATTTCCGGAGAGTTCTTTCTACTGTTAATTTGGCATAAAATGCCTATCTGTTTTTATCATTGACTTCGGTTGTTTCTGTAGGTTCTAAAAATATTGAATTTTCATTTCCTCCTTAAAATGTTCCCAGTGATTGTTTAGACCATCTATTTGCCATTCTCCTGGAGCTTAATAAGACTCGGGCACAGTGTCTGCCTGATCCCCTATCACCACATAAATAGGCAATAAAGACTTTACAGCAAGGTCAAATCTTACGGGGAAAATATTTAAAAGCTCATTAAAGTAATTATTCCCTGGAAGCCAGCATAATTGTTTTAAAATCAGATTTCTGGAGTTGTGTGGCTGGGAAATGAGCATAAAGTTGAGAGTTAAGCACAAGTATGTCTTTGGCATTGCATTCAGCAGCCTTTCAAGAAGATGGTTTGAATTTCACTGTGAAATCAACCAGATTAAATGGCATACATCATGTCGTTGGCTTCACCATTGGGCAGAAGATGCAGGTGTAAAGTTCTCTTCTGGTTCCACCTGGCATGCTTCAAGTGGCTCCTCAATCAGCTTTCTTGATGACTCAGTTTTCTGGTTTATATCCAACTTGTCACCCATTTAGAGACGCTCTGAGTGAGGAAGTTTGAATCCGACTGATTTACCGGAACTTCTCAGTGACAGTATCTTTCCCCCATAGGCATCATTTACATAAATTATTCAAAGAATTTTCTGGATCTTAGTGATCTCCATGTACATAATGAGAGATCTTAGTGAGCTCCATGTACATAATGAGANAGGTCTGGCCAAGAAAGGATGCCAAACAGAAGTGTTTTTAAGTATGTATTTCCTTCTTAGGGCAAAGACTTAATGATAAGCAATGATTATCAATGCATTTAGGAAAAACTGGATAATATATAAGTTCCAAATTACCATGAAAAATTACTTTTTGACAAAATAAAATGTTAATGCACAAGTAACAAGATATGATAATTTGGGGAATTATTTCTAATTGAAACATAACTGAAGACTTCATGTTAACCTATCATAAGGTACTGGAAGTTGTATTCATCTCTTCTTTGTCCTCTGCCAGGATCACCACACATTTAGTANATGAAAGTAATAATAATAAATATTATTGTAATTGAATCATATCACCTCTCATCAGAAGTCTCAGTGGGTTTGACTTGTTTTTCCGCTCTGAATAAAATTGTTTTGTCCTCTTCTGGTTTGTTTGTTTTTATTTTTTTCTTATTTTATTTTAGATGCGGCTTTGGTTTTCTAATGAGAAAGAGAGGAAAGAAAGTACGTGGAATTGGGCGGGTGGGGAGGTGGGGAGAGAATCNGGGAGGAATTAGGGGAAGGAACCCATGATCAGAATATATTGTGGGAAAATAAATACTGTTAATGATGGTACTAATAATGACAAGGAGGAAGAAGAAAGTGAAACCAAGCTGCACCAGAATTCATCTCTCTCTGCTTCCTGACTTGCAGATGCAAGGTGATTAGCTGCTTCATGCTGCCACCACCATGACTTTTCCCCATGACCTTTCCANCATGATGAACTATAGGCTCAAACTATGAGACAAAATGAACTCTTCATTATGTTGCTTCTGACAAGCATTTTTGTCACACCAGTTAGAAAAGTAAGTAATACACACATCTCCACTAAGACAGACCAAACCCTCTGAGACTCTGAGCNGAAATGCCTCTTTCTTTCTTTCAAAATTCTCTCAGGAATTTTGGTCACAGTGATGACAAAGTTTATATATCTTACCACACTATTTTTCTGTGGCAATGACTTCATCTTTATAACAATTGTGAATTAAGTAAATACAAGTACAATTGAAATATTTAGGTTTGTGTGTCTCAAGTTCTATGGGTCTTACAGACTACCTCCAAGAGGCTGAGAAGCCATCCAAAGTGNAGGCAGGTACAGGCATCCAGACAAGTTTCCGCTCACTCAGTGTTCCTCTTTTGCATCTGGTGAAACTTGCCTTCTGTTCTTCTGCAGGAATGCTTGTTTCTCTCCAGGATTTTTACAGTGGGTGTCTGCATGAATATAAAATGATAACAGAAAAATCAAAGGTCTTAAAATTTAAACAAAGTATTTTGTCACCAATTTAGATCAAATTCCTTAACAGAAAACTGAATGTGTGAATTGGGGCTGATAATCATTATAACCTGTGAGTGTCTGTGACCAGAGCCTGTGCAGCTCTAGCTAAGGCTGCAGTGCAAACCCAGAGGGCAGCACCAGGAGCCTAGGAGCATCACACAGCTCAGCTGTATCAACAGAAAATAGCGTTAGCCTTTGAAAGGAACAGCCACTAAAACAGACAGAAAGCCACTTTATTATATGCAATTGTCTAAAGCTTTTAAAATCATAAAGTGGGCATTTCACAGGATAGAGCTCATTCTGTTTTTAAAGAGCTATCATGAAAAAAGCCACAGGGCAAAACACTTACCACATCATTTAAAACCGTAAGAAACCTACACGCATTTAGTTCCTCTATTTGTTATCCCTCATAGTCCTTGGAGGCTGAAGAGAATGTTTACATCATCGCATATAGGCATCTTCATTGTCAGGAGTCTTCAAACAGAAGGAAACTGTCTGGAAAACCGTGGCTATAATTTGAGATGGAATGTGTTTAACAGCTGGAAGGATTTCACACTTAGACCCCAATTTACAAAGCTTCTTAGCTGACATTGTTTCAGCTCTAGTCTTAGAAGTCATGATTTTCCAGAGATTCCCTCTGCCTCCCGGATTTCGTAATTATTTGTATAATGAAAATAGGCCATTTTAAAAAGGAACTTCTCATAGCAGATTCTGACCAAGCAAAGCATAAATGCATAACTTCAGAAGTTCCTAGAGCCTCTCCTAACTCTACTGCCATTCTCCCAGGCCAGCTAGTTTTGTTTCTCAGCTGTCAAAATCCTTTCTTTTCCCNCTAGGCAAGCAATCTGTGCTTTCAAATCCCATATCCTTAATTGGCCCAAGACACTTCTTACTGTGTTAAAAGAGAAAACACAACATTCTGATGTGATGAATAATGATAACAAAGAATTAAAAACACTTCTTCCAGCTCTCTCTCATGTGTGTGTGTGTGTGTGTGTGTGTGTGTGTGTATCAGTGGTGGTCCGGTGGGAAATTGCTCCAACCTGAACAAGTGAGACTAAAATTCGGAAGTACAGACGAGCTAGAGTTTTTCTGGTAAGGTTAGAAATGAAATAGAAAGGTATCCAAGAGACTTGCCAGCAGAGATGTCCACCAGTGTCATACTGCTGTCCATATTGTTAGCTGGTTTACCAAACTGTGCTCCCAGTACACAGGTAGACAGAGAAANGCAAGGGCAAGGTATCCCTCCCTTATGACCTGTCCCAGGAGAGAGCTCTTTCAGGCAAGAATTTCCTTTTTTTCCCCCAGATTTCTCTATGTTCAAGAAAATAGATCAAAGCTTGTACTGTGTTTTTTAATCATACTTTGATGCAGCTCTTAAGAAAATTTTGTGAAATTGCCAGTAATAAAACCATCATTGGGCATCAAGCTGTCTTAGCCTTGCCTGGGCTCTCTGAAAACCCTCTTTTGGGCACTATGTACCATTCACATTAGCACTAGTCAGGATTGTATTTTTAATCCTCACATAATTTCATAAATGTAACTGGATTGTGGTGATATTTTGTTTGTGCTTTAACAAATAAAGCTTGTCTGAAGATCAGAGTGTGGAGCTAAGCCACTAGTTAGCCGTAGAGGCCAGGCAGTGGTGGTGCACACCTTTAATCCCAGCACTCGGGAGGCAGTTCAAAGCCACCCTGGGCTACACAAGATTGTTCCAGTCTAAAAGAGAAACAGAGCCAGGCACCTTTGATCCCAGTCCTTAGGATCTCACACCTTTAATCCCAGCACTAGGGAGGTGGAGACAGGAAGTGATATGGCTGGGCAGAGAGAGGAATACAAGGCGGGAGGAGACAGGAGCTCACCACCTTTCAGGCTGAGGATTCAGTAGAGGTAAGAAGTCTTTCTAGTGGCCGAGTGCTCTGCTTCTCTGATCTTTCAGCATTTACCCCTGTATCTGACTCAAGGTTTTTATTATTAAGACCAATTAGGATTTGTATTACACTGGATCACATTTGTTTTAACAATTATTTTCAAAGATAGGTAGATAGATAGATAGATAGATAGATAGATAGATAGATAGATAGACAGACAGACATTAGGGAAATACCATAGTGTCAAAAAATTGCAGATACAAGGGGATTCAACAAAGTGTGACAAGTTGGTTTGACTATTTTTAGTGGTGTTAGTCCTGGGGATCAAACCCAAGGTCTCATGCAGACTAAGCATATGCAATGTCATTGAGTTACATTGCCAGCGCCCAATGGTTTGAATTATTTATATGCCATATAACTGAACAAATTGCTCTCCTTCTCTCCAAGGTTCTGTTTACTCATTTTCAGTGTGTTATAATACATGAAGATACAGTTTTATGTGTGTGTGTGTGTGTGTGTGTGTGTGTGTGTGTGTGTGTGTAAAACATGTTGCAGTCTGGCACTATTTTGTGGGAAATTGAACAAACCAATGTTCATGTCAGATGAGAAACTGATGACAGACCAAAGTACAGACCCTGCTAAATTCCAATTTAGTGAACCAATGAGTTTACTGGGGTTGTTTGCAGGTGTATGATGAGGGGTGACTTAAAGAAGCAGGAATAACCCAAAGGCAGCTCCATCACCAAGAAGCCCACACCAGTATCAGTGACAGTTCATCAAATATGGAGCCCAAGAAATCACTGCATGACTTGTAGGCAGCTTGGCAGGTCAGAGAGTGTCTTCCACACAACTTGGCTGATCTGGGATTCTCCTCAACAGCCCTTACTGTTTGGGAGTATATAACCTTGAAAAGAGCATGAACTTGTACATCTGCTCAGTTTCTGGGATTTCCTGAGGATTATGAGTTGTTTACTTCCTGACAGGTTCCTTTAGAACTTCCTGGATCTTAATAAGCCTCCTGTGCTTTTCTCACCCTTGAGGAATTTCAAAGGAAACTACTACATGGCATATGTATGAAGTAGCATCTAGAATAGCACATAAAGGATGATGAGGGATTTAGAGATCATTATTTCTCAGTCCCTACCATGTCAACACTGCACCATTTTCCTGTTTTGTAAGAAAAATCAATATAGTGGCAAAAAAATAATTCTAGAATTTATCTTCAGTACTGAAAGCACTGGCCCTGAGTATTAGTATATATCTCAACTTAAAAGATGTGAGGCCATAGGAAAACAGCCAGGCTGTGTACATGAGCTACATGTCAATTGTTGAAAGTATTAACTTATGAAATGAAAAGACTAAATTATAAGTTTCTTGAGGAACATTTCTGATGGGACCACTGTCGACCTGGGTATGGGGGACTTCAATTCATGGACTCTAGTCTTACCTAGAAGGGTGCAGTCATTTTGAATCTGGAGCCTGCTCTCATGCAACCACAGGTGCAAAATTAAAGAGCCAGCATATTTAGATTTTATTTTCTCTTCTTCCATGAACTACTTGAAGCAGATAATGAGCCACAGACCAAACAAATAAGTGAATAAAAACAATGCTGCATCCTTGATGATGTCCTCCTAAATTTCCATCTGGCCATCATTGCTGTATTATGAAAACAAGCTGTCAAGCTTCTGTTTGGCTCAGAGAACTAAGATTACAAAATCCTCTTGTCCTTGTTTTATTTTGACACCTGTGGGGGGAGAACACCTACAATACAGTCATGTGTCACACAAAAGGCTCAGGTATCTCTCTGTTTAGAAGCTGGCTGTCCTGAACAGTAAGAGAAAATAAGGGTGTACTATTAATAAATACCTACTAGGATTGCTATACTCATTGGCTCCATCCCAGCAAAATAATCACCTAACCCTAACAAAACAGTTATTTAAACCCTAAGGCAGCCGATGTCAGAGTCTCTGAGTCCAGTCTGTGANCAAATATGAAAAGTCAAGTGCTGAACAGTGCTATGAAGCAGGGGAGCTAAGTATATATCCCTGAACAAGAAGTTAAAAATAATAGCAGTAGTGGCAGCATAGTTCCTGCATGCCAGGCACTGCTGTCGTTGGATACTGAGACACTACAACCAATGACAGAATAAGGGCCTCTGCTTCTATGGAGGTCACATTCCAATGGGAGAAGCAGATGATAAACACAGGCTTAGTGGCTCTCAGATCCCTCTGTGTGGTGCCCTCCCAGAACTGCTCAGTGAAACAGAGTCAGAGGAGTAGGTAAATGAGAGAGGGGCAGAGAAAACAAAGAACAATACAACAGGGATGTGAGGGAGAACAAGAAACCATGCTGGGGAAACCTGAAGAAGATAGACTTTCCTCTCTAAGATAAATACAGGGCATAGGAGATGTAACCCAAGGGAAGAGAAGGCATGCCTCTCCTCTTTCCCTGATACTGGGTGGAATCACTTGAGTGGAGAAACAGAAATGGAAATAGTGTTATGAGTCGCCAACCATCTTATCCAGTGTTCTATTACTGTGAAGAGACATCATGACCACAGCAACTCTTATAAAAGAAAGCATGTAATTGGGGCTGGCTTACAGTTTCAGAGATTTAGTGCGTTATTGTCATGGCAGGAAGCATGGCGGCATGCAGGCAGACACGGTGCTGGAGAGTAGCTGAGGGTTCTACATCTGGATCAACAGGCAGCAGGAAGAGAGTGAAGCTAGGCCTGGCTTGAGCATTTGAAACCCCAAACACCACTACCAGTAACTTATTTCCTCCAATAAGGCCACACCTACTACAACAGGCCACACCTCCTAATCCCTGTCAAGTAGCACCCCTCCCTAATGATCAAGTATTCAAATCTATGAATCTATGGGGGCCATTCCTGTTCAAACCACTACACCATCATAATATGTTACTTTGCTTCCTTTCTGATTAAAACATTCACAAAAGGTCTGGAAGGTGTGTGACCATCTCGGAATTTGCTCTTCAGGGAGATTTTNAAACATTGTGGCAATGCTCCCTAAAGGACATTCTTCTCTGAAGCATTTTCTACTCTATGCTTGCAGGATGTATTGCAAATTGAGTCCCATTTCTTGAATCATTCATGTGCAGAATATTTATAGGTGCTATGTAATATATATAAATTCCATTCCNTCCACAGATGTAATNGTTGAAACAAAAGTCATTCAATNGTGGGAAGGGAAAAGAGTAGGAAACCATAAGTTCATAAAAATCTCTATTATTCATGAGTACTTTTTACTAACTCTTTTTCCAACTGAATAAAACAAGAAGTTAAGATAGGAAGAAGTCATATGAGTGTTTTTGTTTGTTATCATTGTTTTGTGAGATCTTATTATGTAGTCCTGGATGACCTAGAACTCTCAATCTTCTTGTTTCAGTCTCCCACGTGCTGAAATTGCAAATGCATACTACTACATAGAACATATGGATGTGTAAAGACAGGACCCACGTCTGCTTCACTTCTGTCTCAGACTGGGTTCTTCACAAAGGGACAATTCAGCAAGCATCTGCTTTAAGAGGATGTAAAAGCCACCAACCACTACGTACATTCTAAGGACAGAATGCTAATAAAATACCTATTGTGTGGTCAAAAGTACAGAAACGAATATGTTACTATCAAGTAAAGGGAAAATACAAGAATAAAAATGGCACCCNTTTTCCTTAGGAGAAAAGACAGAAAATGCTACAATTTAAAAAGTCATGACAGAAATATTGTGTGCATCAAATTGTTAGTAAATCTATTAATTGTCTTTATTATATGGAATATTTAACACTACAAGAAATAGTCTTATCCTAAAGAATAAAGGGTTGGACAAGCATCTTAATGTATCACCACTTCCCTGTTGGTTGTGAACAGCTAAAGAGTTAGGAGCAGAAGAAATAGAAAAGGGGGGCTGGAGACCCAGGTTACAAACCTGGTTTCTTTTATATTTCCCAGTTGGACTATTAGAACTGAATTAAAAAACTTTGCTGAAATATTCTGCTGGCCTAAGTGAGTCTGGCCAGGAGCAGGGAAACAGAAACACATTGCAAAGGGCACAGGGGAGTCTCAGGCAGAGGGCTATGCCTTCGCCCTGTCCATGCACACACACACACACACACACACACACACACACACACACACACACACACACACATATATGCAGAAATGCATATATGTACACACATACACTCATACACACACACACACACACACACACACACACACAGCATTTACATCTCATCCGTGAATCAATGGAGCAGCCTCTTTAAACTTTTGAAATTAGAAAAGGTATGAATTAACAGTTTGAGTCAGAAATGTTTCAGGAACATTAAAAGATTTAAATAGCCATTTGTCTATTTCAATAATTATTGAATGATATCATCAGGAATCATGGCATGAAAATAAAACTGCAAGTGAAAGATAACCCACGTCTGCTGTGGGTGGCAACACTGCACACCACCTCCCTGTGCTGAAGCAGATCCAAAACTGAATTTTGTATACTAATGACTAATTCAATGTTCAAGTGCTAGTAACGAACAATTCCACCAACTCAACATGAAACAACGTACTATTAAAGGTAATTCATCGCTTACCAGAAACATCCAGATCTTAGGAACTAGACCAGTATGCCAGGCTCTCAACTCCAGTGTTAATGAAAACATGCACATGTTAGAAAACAATTTAAAAGATGAGAAAATTTAAAAACACATTGAGTGGTAACAATAAAGCATTATGAAATAATTGTTCAAACAAGTTTGGATAGGATTTGGGTAGTAAGCATATAAATATGTGCTAAAAAATATTTCATCATGCTGTACATTTTAAATGTTAATAAAATAAAGAAATAATATTTAGGANGACACTTAAAAGTGATAACCAAGAAAAATGCCTTAGAACTGGAAAGAAATAATACAGTGACCACCTAAAAAAACAGTAGTGGAAAAGCATCACTAAAAACACTTCTTCGAGTTGAAGTATATATATCTAGAAACACCTCTCCGTTCCAGCATTTCCCAACTATGGAGGGCACTTCATTGCAATCATTTGGTAAACCCTTCTCGACATCAGGGCGATGGTCACTCTGCTCTACTTTAAGAAAAGAGAAACACAGAAAAGTCTCCACAGCTTACTGGACATTATTTACAGTTTCCAGTCCTATCAATTATTGGAATAAAATGCCACCAAACTGATATCAATTAATAAATTAATGGCATAAATACCCTCCTCTGTAACACATGTAAAGTACTAAGGTTGTGGTGAGACGTTTTCATGTGACAGTAATGAAGGACTCAATACTTGTTTTTGTATAGCACACATAAGAAAAAGTCCTGAAGGAGAAGGTTTAGAGGTTGGCTCATTCAGCAGCTGCCAGAGGCTTCAGAATAATGATATTCACTCTTGGTCTTAAATAGGCAGCAACAGTTCAGCATCAATTCCTCTCCATCTAACAACTAAACACAAGACTCAAAGGAACAACTCTTGAGGTCAGGGCAGAGTATTTTCCCAGCAACCCTGAGANACACTTATACTATATCTCATTAGCCAGCAATGAATCACAAATCCCCCATTAGATACTCACTGACCAAGGACAATGGATTACAAGGATTGGCTTACAACAGTCATGGTCCATGTTCTGAGAAGGAGCCTATNTTCTCTGAGTGCAGTATGGTAAAATATTTGGGTGCATGGCGGGGGAAGAGTGGGAAGTGAGTCGACAGTGGTCATCACTGTGTTGGTTTTTTAAAGGGACAGGGGAANGGTAGGCAACTGGACTCTGTCAATAGCTGTGTGTTACACGTGGGACATAGTAATTAGATATGGACAAAATCATACAACTTTCATGTCCATCATACAACAACAATGTAAAAAAGGAAGTTTCAAGCTACATAGATTGTTTTCACAGTGAATAATCCACTCAAGTTTTCCACACTGAATTTCATTATTTGGTAAGCCTTCGACTACAAGGATTTTCACCTTTAAAACAAATACCTACTTTGTCAAAAAATTCTCTGATAAATTAGAATATACTTACTCAGGTTTTTTCCATATATANCCCTTCAGAGTAACTTTTAAATAAATAAATAGATTAGCTCATGTTGCAAAATAAAAGTTTGCACATCCCCATTGTTAAGAAATATTTTGATTGCAATGTGCCTATTTATTAGTTGTATTTACAGTAACTATGGAAGTAAATGACACTTTTTAAAATTCAGAATTTACCATAAAGATGTTCTGTATATAAAACATGATTCTCTGGACTGTTTGGCTAATGTAAAAATATGGTTACTGATATTTATGAGGCCACTGAAGGAGCTGTTAGAATGACAGACTAAGGCTAAAGTCCAGGTAGATCAGTCTGTCATCAATGCTTGAAAGGTGGGTAGAGTAGGGCAGTGAACATTATGAAGCTTATGAATAAACAAAGTTTTCCTTCAGGAGGGGCCAAGCAGCCCCTTGGAAAACATACCCCTAGGTCCCCAGCTAATAGTATTTTGTAAGCCTTGTATTCAGGCCAAAAATCTTTGAAAGTCCTAAGGGATCTACATTGTCCAAGGCTCAGCTAATTTAGCATCATTTAAATGGGGCCATGCTCCTGCATCCTAGAGTCTGGCTTTCTTTATTTCCAATTATTTAATGAAACTATTGAAAAGGAGTTTTGCTTTTAGAAAGCTCATATGATTCTCTTCATTTGTAGGCGNAAAATACATGTAACTTCTTTGAGTTAGGTTCACTTCAATGCAAAAATTTATTTGGTGAGTTGTTATAAAGTTGTGCTGTGTACTGGGAATGGAAGCGAACACTTAACACTGAACTTCTAGAATGTTGAATGATTATCCTTAACACCAGCTTCTAGAATCAGTTTGAGATCTAGTACACACAACGATTAACATTAGTAACAATATAATGTGTGCTTAAAAATAACAAAAAGCGGATTTGAGTATTCCAAGAGACAAGTTTGTGAGGTAATCCACATTAACTTGCTCCATCTCATCATTCTATCACATATGTCTATTTCAAAGAGTAAAGATGTATACTACAAACATACTCAATTTTATATCAGTAAAAACAATAACTTGAAAACACAGTATAGTATCCTGTCAGTTGAACACATTTTTCTTTAATCCAGAATATCCCTCCCTCTGGATTGAAGAAATATTTTAAAGGAGGTTCAGATATGATGATGAAGCAGCAGTGCAGAGAGGCATTGTTAATATGCAAATCCATATGCTATGTGTTATGTGAATTATACTATTTAAAATTTTTATTTCAAGATGAGCATGTAGATGCAGGCAGTGGTGGTGCATGCTTTTAATTCTAGCACT
>LZPO01108074.1:159014-171939 GCA_001675575.1 Neotoma lepida | reverse complement strand
CCCGGCCAACATTCATAAGCTCCTGGCACGGGGATGGCAGGGCATAAACACTCCTACAGAAGACAAGGTTGTGAGTTGGCCTAGATAGCCCAGTTAGGAACAGGAAAAATAAGAGTGAGGCCAGAGACATGCCTAAGCTGCAGGGTTGCTAGTGCTGGGTTAGAACCCTCAGCCAGGGGCTCTGCATCTGCCAGGGATCAGAATTCCACAGCTGCTCCTTCCCCTGTCAACTGTCTGTTGGGTGTGAGTTTGATGAAAGAACTCAGAGCAAAGAGGAAAGGGTGGCTTGGAAACAAGCAGGGGGGGCAATGACAGGTCACAGTTTCTAAAGCCAGATGACTTGGATGAAATGGCTGTGGTATCCATATCTACAAGCAATTTTAGAGCAGTGGTTCTCAACCTTCCTAATGCTAACAACCCTTTAATACAGTGCCTCACATTGTGGTGAACCCCAACCATAAAATTATTTTGTTGCTATTTCATAACTGTGATTTTGCTACTGTTATGCATCACAAGGTAAATATCTGTGTTTCCCTATGGTCATAGGTGACCCCTGTGAAAGAGTCGTTCAACCCCCAAAGGAGTCGTGACCCACAGGTTGTAAACTGCTATTCTAGAGTGAGCCTGATCGAAGCCCTTGGCTGAGACCCTACAGGAGGAAGGCCCAGGTGAAGCTCTCAGGTTTACATGGACAGATACCAAGGTTAGGCCTATAGGATAGCCTGCTTCAGGTGTACAGGGAGGCGGAGCCATGTTCGAAGCAGTGTCTGTCTGCAGAGAACCCTTGCATGTCCTATTTACCTCGCAGAGTGTTGTGATTACATTTCTAGAGGCTTGCTAGGCTTGCCAGTGCATGGCTGTATTCCCACAGTTGGAAGGATGAGGCAGGAGAATTGCCATGAGTTGAAAGCTAGCTTGTACTATATAGTGTGTACTGGGTCAGCAAGGGCTACACAGAAAGGCCCTGCCTCAATTCAATCAATCAATCAGTCAATCAATCAATCAAAATTAAACTTATCAACAAAATATGATAAAGTCATAGAGGCACCAAAATACTACCTAATATCCTGGGCAAAAGCTTTCTAATATTTCTCAGAAAATGGCTCAATATGGGGAGTTTGTTAAGGACTAAAGGCTGGCTGAAAAATTAAAAGAGGAATAAACTGTCAGCAAAGAGTAGAACAGGCTACCTGCCTCAGGCAACACTCAAACCACAGGCCCAAATAAAGAAATGTGCAGTTAACTCTAACTCCTTTAAAATGATCTTTCAAAGTAGAATTTTTTTTTTCCTGAAAAAGTCAAGAAGCCATAGGTGGAGCTCAAACTGCTTACTAAGAATTCACCGGGTGACATTTCTCCAGAGATAAGAGTTGCCAGTGATCGTGATGTCTTCTGCAGCAGCCAGCACCACAGAGACAGACCAGAGCCTGATGGGGGCTGCCTGCAGGTATAGTACCCTCTATGGCAGCTACAGCACCGTCTATGAAAGACATGCACTTTCTAAGACAGGCAAGCACCTTCTATGGAAGGCCAGCATCACAAGGCCAGTCACCAAACTTGAGGGATCATTTAATTTTGAGTCTAGGACATTCTTTCCTCGACCTGTCACTGCAAACCAAAGTGTCATACCTAGTTAGGGCTTTCCATCACCTTCAAAGTGACATAGAATGACTTTCTGACATACAAACCCAATGGTTGAAGCTAAAACACATTTAAGTATCAGAAGAGAAATGGTGACAACCCAATACCTTAGAAGGATTAGTACATCAATACTGAATGACAGAGATGTTCTCACTCTTTCCTGGAAAGATTCACATCATCTATCACAGGAGAAAAACCCTGGTCCAGGGTTCCAAACAACAGAAAAAGGCAGCAGGCAGCATTTGCTTCTTAACTTTGTAGATGTGGGCTACCAGAAAGTTGAACAATTTCCAAAGTATTGACATTCGATTTAGCATCTGGATAGAAATAAAGATAGGTTCTAACCAAACACCTGGCTTCAAATAAACCAAAGGCAAGAACTAAAACCAAAGAAGCAAGAGAAGATAAGTAGGGTAATTGATGTCATCACCTACAAGGTCTCATGGCTAAGAGTCCACTGTGTAAGCATGCTGTGGTAGTTACAAATCCCAGGAAAAGATTCAGACCTGAGTGTAGCAATTTAAAACTTAATATTGATAAATGTAACGTAGTTATGTAAACTGTCAACATTAGGACAAGCTGGGAGATGGCTGACCCAGAGCTTTCCACGCAATCTTTACAACTTTTCAATAAATCTAAAACTATCCCCCAATTCAAATGTTTCAAAGTATATGGCTACATAAACCAAGAGTGAGAAAAAGATTCCATGGAAAAATTCAAAATAGAAGTAACAATCTTTCTTTAATATGTAAAAAGCACTTATTAATCAATAATAAGACAAAATTACCCAATTCGAAAATAGCTAAGGGTTTTGCCAAGGAAATCCCAGTGACTAATAAACAGGATAAGATGTTTGACTTTAATTAAAATACCAGAAACGAAAGTAATGAGAAGACAAGTTACAATCATTTAAATTTAAAATTGTGCTTCCCAGGATTTATTCTACACATATTGCCAAGTATAGAGATGTCTACAGAAAGATGTGTGTAATTAACTTTACTCAAAATAGCTCCAAACAATAGTGAAAATAGCAGCAATAAAAACAGCAACAAAAACAACAACAACAATCGCCCCCCCCCCTGCAAAGAAAACAAGAAAACACCCAAGAAGACAATGTATTAATGGGGGCTTGTCAGGATCAATGGTGTAGCATTTGAACACATAAGCACAGGACAACATTTCCAGGCAGGCACAGCAAATGCAGCTCTTTGAGTCATGCTAAAACAACTGTCAGAGGACAGGTTCTAAATTGTCGTAATTAACTTTGACTTAGGTTTTAATACATTTTCTTACATGAACAAGATTTAATATAAATATCTCCACGAACTAAAAAGAGCTCCAACTTGATCTGGACCAATTCAGTCCCACTCATTAGCACCCACAGTGAGATCTGCACACTTCTCTCCTAGGCTCCGTTCAACTTGTGAGAAACTGGCCACATGCAGCAAGCTTGCTAGTGAGTCCTGCCCTGTGAATAGTGGCTAGCTACCTGACCAGAATGGCTAGTGATTCTGTGGAAGGTGACTTTGAGAGGACTTTCCGATAGTATCAACAAAGCTGGGACTTCTGACAACCAATGAACATAATTTTAACTTGGCTGAAATACACCTTGTCTGGAAAACCCTGTTAGTTTGAAATTTGAAGGAAAAGTGTTGGGGCACACAGATTAAGACACAGAATAACAGGGTTTTCAGGGCAAATTTTGCTGAAATTAAATGTCCACCTTATAATTAACTACAGTGCATATAATTTGACTGCAGATCCCCATGAAAAATTTAACTGGAAATTAAATCAATGCCCTTTATTTAAAACTCCTATATCTGCACCAATTTTTTTAAAGCAATCTTTGGATTGTAAGCATGGTTTGGATTTGTTTATCAATCCCAGATGTACTGACTGTAGGAAGATTATAGCTTAATTAAAACCCTGGCAGGGTCAGTAATGTTCATATGCAAGACATTTCTATGGAGTGTCACTTGGGTACAATCAATTAGAATGCACTGCAAATTGTTAAATGCAAAAACCCAAACCAAGAGGCCTGTTGTCGCACAGAGGGTTCTCGCATGCATTAAGAGGTTAATTTATATTTTGTTCTGATGCATGCATATAAAAGTGATATTTATATCAGGTATTCATAGCTTCCTTAGATGATTGATATCAATTTCTCTTCATAATATGACCAGCAAATAAAACACACGGTGGTTCTAATATAAAGAAATAACATGTGACAGGGCTCCCTAAAACATTTCTATTTTGGACCTCACAAGCTAAATTGCTTTTGCTGGCCCCTTCCACCTCTCAGCATGGTTGACAGACAAATTGATCGAAACATTGGAAAATAATATGCTTGCGAAATTTCTCTGGGTGAGTTTCCAGTCTTTTGAATTTTTCATACAAGAACAAAATGAAAGATTGCCTCCTTGATTTTCCCTCCATTATGCGGCCCCATCTTATAGTACAGGAACATACAATACTTCAAACAGCGGCCAGACGTTGTAAACAAAACGTGTAACATTTTTCATAAAACACCCCAGCCCTGGGAAGTTAAGAGAGTGGGGAGCAGGCATCTCTGCCCTGAAGATTATGTGGTTCAATTACAATGAATTCATACATTTGAAGTTGCCTTAGGGCCTCTCATTAGACTTAGGGGTGTTTATTACAGGAAGTACTGTGTGCATCATTTAAGAAGAAAGGAGGCTGGGTGATTTGATTAGAAATGTTGACAGTTGAGGTGTGTAAAGAATCTGTCATTCACTCCCACTCTCCAACTTCAGTGTTCAGATCTTTCATCTTTCATTACTTCTTTGGAGCCCCCTTTGAACTACAGATGGGGGTGGGTAGAAACTTTCTGTTGCACACTGCAGCCGCTAACAGCCGGTCCTGACTTCCAGTTGCTACTCTGAGCTATACTGAGACCAACCACTTCACTAGCAGAAAATACTTTAAAAGATTAAAATTCTCCCCCTTCCCAGATCCTAACGGTGCTTGGCCACATAGAACCAAGAACTCGGAGAAATCACAGAAGCCCTCTTGAGTTACCTGTGTGGGGTGTGCCCACCTTAAACTCCTGCCTCCCCTCTGGTCTTTCCTTAGCTACCCTGGCCCTCAGGCTCTTACAGGATTTTCAAATTAATTCGTGTGGTAGCACAGGATAGGCAGATTCCTCGTACATTTAAATCTACACCTCCTGAAAAGTCTTAATAACTAAATTTTTTCCTCAATACTTGCCGGTCAAGAATCGATGAACAGTCGATTTTTTTTCAGTCAAAATTAAACAAATCATAAAAAATGGCCTAACTTTGAGCACTGCAGATTAGATTTTGTGGGAAATATCTGCCAGATATGAAAAACAGAAGTCATTACGTTATACTATAATAATTTTCATAGCAATATTTCTATTTTACTTCATCAGCCTTACCAGTCCTGGCGAGCTCACTCCAGTATATCAGAGTAATGTGTTGAACACAAGACTTTTTGGCCCTCTGTCCAGATCCCCCAATAGGATGTGCCCTATGGGTACTGACTGATGTGGGTGGGTGGACCCTCCAGTCACCTCAAACCTGAGCCCCTCACTGAAGTGCCACCAAACTGTACCTGTGGGCACCGACAGCAGCAGGTAGATAGTTCGTAAAACGCCACACCAACAAAAACAATAGAAATCCATGTTTCTTTGGTTTCTTTCAAACAAGGTCTAATCTGTGGTAGGGGAGACATCTCAGGGGATCGAGTGGTTGCCACCGAGCATGAGGAGCTGATTTCAGATCCCTAGAACCCATGTGCAGACTGGGAAGGCTCAGCAGCGCCCTGTAACCTGACACTTGGTAGGGCAAAGATGCAATCTACAGGGCAAGCTGGCTACCTAGACTAGCTGGAAGTGGTAAGCTCTGGGTTCAGGAAGAGACTCTGCCTCAATAAATACAGTGAAGCACAACCGAGGAAAACACACGTGTCAGCTTCAGGCCTCCAATAGGATCACAATACACACACTGGCACACAATACGCACACTGGTACGAACACACAAAGTCTAACCCAATCATCCAGAGAAACATAACATCCTTTAGTGCCACTCATTAAGTGGCATCATTGAGTCTTGGACTAGCTGGACTGTAATTATGAGTGAGTGACAAAGGGATCAATGGCGGTCTTCAAATGAGGCACCTGTGGGCCCCTGGCAGCACAAAGGTACTGGGTGGTGCCTGGGGGAGGTGTGGCTATGGGGTTAAAAATAAGTTGATGAAGAGAATAGAGGTGTCAGTACAAGTTCAAGAGCAGGTGCATAGCTACAGAGTAGGCGGGCATCAGAGGCAAAGCCGTGGACTCCTGGCAAAGTCAACAGGGGAAGCCAATTTTTGTGGGAATGCTTTATTGCCTTTGAAGCAAAAACCACAACCTTCAACCCCTTCAGTGGTAATAGTCCCTTCAGGATTGAGACAGCAATGTCTGTTAGGACCAGATGACCAAGGGTACTAACTAGCCTGTCTGTCTGTGCCCTACCAGGATCCCTCGGACATAACCCAAAACTATGTCTCTATCTTCAACCCTCCTAACTCCATCCCTCCACTGTCGTATGAAATGAAGGTCTGTTTCATTCATGTGTCTATGACCCAGTGATGTCATGGGAACTGGATCTGATACAGTGATTCTCTCATGGTTGGAAACGTGGCAACAGAACTCACTGCTCATCTGGTTGGATGAAAAGCAAAGGAGGGTAGCGATTATCATAGGGCAGCTATGGCAGGGACTGACCTGGTGCACTGGGAAGAGGGCCCGCGATGCACAAATTTTTGGAAAATCAGTGACTAGAAAAGTTAAGTTTCTTTAAGAAAAACAGTGAATCCTGAGGGCTAGTGTGTTTGGGATGTGCCCTCAGCCAACCACAAGCCAATCTCAAATAAGATGATGATAACCAGCATCACTGTCAATACCTCGGCATCAGGAGAGTCTTGAGGCATTTATGTGTCAGCTGGATCACACACACTCAGGTTTGATCATGTAGGGGATGTGTAAGGGCCAACTTCAGCAGAGGAGGAAGTCATAACTCCAAGCTACACAACAGATGGAACTTGGCAAAAATAGCCAGTGGATGACAGAGTGGACTCTCACCTCTCCCAGCACAATGTCAGGCCAATCTCTTGTCTCATGAGGTCAAATGCTAGATGACACCACCAAAGCCTCCAAGTAATGGGACACAAAAGCTAAATGTGAAAAGTGTCCTATAAGGCACTACCCATATTTTATGATGGAAGGAAGAAGTGGACCATTTTGAAAGCCTAGATTCCAGGGTACTTACTCTGGTCTACAGCACAGGAAGGGTTGGATGAAATGCTACAGGCTTAAGAGAGTTGGCAAACTGACACTGTAACCAAGAGGTTGAAAGGAGAACCCATGTATACTGATGCAGGAAGCCAGACCCTTCCAGACTTGGGTCTGGAAGCTACAGGATGGGTAGTCCTCTGTAGTACCTCCCAGAATATTCAGAGTCATGAAAAACTTTAAATGAGACATGACTCTTTTTAAAAAAGCAATCTACAAATTGGTCACTGTGTTGGTTGCTATTGACTGTCAACTTAAAAAGCCTCTGGCCGCCGGGTGATGGTGGCCCACGCCTTTAATCCCAGCACTCAGGAGGCAGAGGCAGGCAGATCTCTGTGAGTTCGAGGCCAGCCCAGGCCACAGAGTTCCAGGAAAGGCACAAAGCTACACAGAGAAACCCCGTCTCAAAACAAAACAAAACAAAACAAACAAACAAACAAAAAAAAGAAAAAAAAAAGCGTCTGGCCATGTCTGTGAGGGAATTTCTAATTGGATTAACTGAGGTGGGAAGACCCATTCTAACTGTGGGTAACTCCATCCAGTACACCTGGGTCCTAAGCTAAACTAAAAGGAGGATGTGAGCACCAGCATTCAATTCTCTGCTTCCTGATGGTGGATGGGGTGTGAGCAGCTGCCTCAAGCACCTGCCGCCATGCCTTCCCCACCATGATGGATGTACCCTCAAACTGTGAGCCAAAGAAAGCCTTCCCTTCCTTCCTTAAGCTGCTTTTGTCATGCATTTTGCTGCAACGATGACAAAAGTAGCTAATACCAACTGCTGATGTCTAGACTGTTCCCCACATATCCCAAAAATCCAAGTTTCTTTCTTGGAATATCTTATCACCAACTTTTGGACCAAGATCAATTTTTTTTTTCTACTTGGAAAAAGAGCACCATGAAGGCTAGTCAGAGTTCCCTCTGGATACATTTGATTCTTGCCACTCAAATCCCAGGACATTTGTCCCTGCACAGGGCTCCCTGAATGAGGCCTCCTGACAAGGAAGAGTGCCAAGAAAAGAGAGGCCCCATGACATCACCATTGTCCTGAGGTGTACACCTGCTCCCATCACGGGGACACAAAGACAGCATTTTGTACTTCAGGACTAACATCACAATCATAGTTCATTTTTAAAAAAAATGTACCATGCCAGGAGAGGATATACAAAGCCCAGAGCCCCAGTGCCAAGTGTCACCCTTTGGGAGATTAACACAGGGCCTCACAATCTAATGTCAGAGCGTTAGGTGGTGTCTCTCTTATAAACAGCCAGCGCTGCTTTACCGGGTCCTTACTCCCGTGACTCAGAACGACTGGTTTGCATTTAAAGCATAAGCACGTTTCTCTCAATTGTTTATTTCATTTTAATGTGCCTTAAAGTCCAGTATTGTCTAATGTCTTATATAAAAACCACAGTGTGGAACAGTAGCGTGCTTAAGTTAGGGGTGACAAATCCAAGAACAGCTCTACAATTTGGCTTCCATATCTCTGAATTGGTATTTCAATGACAGATGTTTGTTGCGGCAAAAACCTCTGTCAGAACAAAATTAGGTGATCTATCATTTTAAGATATGGTCTTCATATACGGTTTACTCGAAGATATCACTTGCCTCAAGCCAATTTTGACCAAGAACATTTTGTGATATGGAAGTGATTTGTATATCATCATTTTTGTGATAAATGTGCCTCTTGAACACAAAATAACCCACCATTCCACAGTATTACAGGGAAAACTCCTAGACCAGTAAATCTGTACTGCCTTTATTGCCACTAAGATACTGAGTCTGGACTCCGACAGGCTTTTTCCTTGAATAAGGTTGCCACTCGCAGCCTCATGACTGCAGACAGGGTTTTTAATCCCCAAGAAGTACCCCATTCCTACTGCTGAGTCTTCCTGGGGAGACAGGCTTTTTTTTGGGGGGGGAGGCTTCTGAGGTCACAAGTACCCAGTGGCACTTGTTGGTTACTCTATGACAGACATATGTTTCAGCCAGCAAGGCCTCAGGCTAGCCAGAGATGTCTGAAATCTTGAGTGTGTGATAGAGATATGGTAGAGGGTAACTAGGAGCAGTCATTCCTTTGGGGACAACAGACCACAAACTGGAGGTGGCTAGCCACGTCTCATGGGCAGGCTGAAGAGCAGGAGACCCAAGGGGTCCTAGGAAGCTATCATGAAGAGACACACTGGATTCTGGTACTAAAGGAGGACAGAGCATTAGAAAGGGGCCCATTCCAGAGTCTCACAACTGCCACACCCCAAACACAATGCTACCCACACAGACTTCAAGGATGCACATGCCACAAGCTCATCCTCCCAATGGAGCAAACACGTATCAGCCCCTCTCTACACCAAGCCTTCCCACCAAGCAGCTCCAGACAAAGCCAACACCCCTCCTCTCCTTGGAGAGCCCAAGGAGCCTCAGAAGTCCAGATAAAGAACAAAGGAGTTCACTGGAGGGACAGAATATGCTGTGACAGTGGCCACATCACTTTCCCTGATCTGAAACCCACCACACTGTTCCTGGCTCTAATTAGTCACTAGTTAGACAGGGCATGAGGAACTGCCCTGAGTGTCTATCTATATGCTAAACGGACTGCATAAGACCTGGAGATAATGTGCTGAACCNCATGGGCATTTCCTGCTTTGTGCCTTGAACGCTCACTGCTGGNTACACACTATAAAAGAGGCATGGCACGGTCACTTCATCCTTTCACAGTGCCAACCTGAGCCTGACACAGTAAATGATAGAGCACACTATTTGCATGCAAGTGTGTGGTGCCTCCTGGATTCACNTCNCCATGTGAAGAAACAGGATTTGCAGTGAAGAAGGGACCACAGCCGGCCAGCTGCTCTGACTGTTGCCTAAAGACTCACAAATGATTGCAGGNGAGCCCGAGTAGGACACTCATGGCATCAAGAACTGGCAGGTTGGTACCTATGGCTCCTCTCAACATTTGCCATGGATGTTGCTTTCCTGGTGAGATTCTTGTCCTCATGGAGGTTAGCAAAGACCCACCTGACAGTTGTAGGCTTTCAAAGTACTATCTGTGAAGCCCAGGGAGGCATAGGCCCACTATCTAGCAATGTCAATTCTGCCATCTTGTAGTGACCAAAGCAAAAGCTCTCAGCCAGTCTGGATTCCAAAGAGAGACAAATCAACTCCATCTCTTGATGAGCTGCACAAAGAGCTAGCAGATGGCCCCAAACTGCCATCCTGAGAGAAGCCTGTGCACAAGGCTGACCCTGGCTGGTATCTGGGCACATGGACTTGGACAGAGCTCTGTCCATTCACTGACAAGCTTGGCTCTCTGCAACTGAGCTGTTTGTATGAGCCATGTGGTTTATATAGACAGCTGCTTCTCTCTGAGGCATCAAAACCACAGTTCTATGCCAGGCAGTGTCTCAATGCAACCGATCAATAGAAAACCTGGGTGGTGTGTTTGTAAGGAGTGTTCTGGTAGACAACCCTTTCCCCAAGTTTCCATAATGTGCTATTAGAGAGACCTGGTACCTAAGAGAGACCATTCTAGAAGTTTCTGCAACTGTCTCAAACTTCTTCCCATGTGCCTCATTCCTTTGTTAGTTTGGTTTTGTGTCCCTCTTTGTAAAAAAGACAAAATCATGACCAAAGACGAACCACATATAAATCCCATGAATCACTGACTGTAGAGGTGGGTCTTGAAATCTCCAACACAAATATGTGGTAACAATCACATGTCAAAAGTGATTTCTTTGTACCTAACAGGGCAGGCTCTATGGTCACCTGTGCCATACCTATCTGCCTGAGATAATGACAGGGCTGCTCCACATGGGGGCTGTCCGGAGAGACAGAGAAGTGGGAACGGAGAAGGAAGCAATAGGAAGCAGCAGCCCACAGGAGGGCGGAGCCATGTGCATGGGTCTATGCTTCGAAGCAAGGCAGCTCCAGCCAGCCCACTAAGGCCTTGTGAGAAAGCCAACTGGGTGGTGGCTTAGTCACCTTTTCACTGTNGTGACCAAACACTTAACACAGACTACTCACAGGGAGGGAAACTTATTTCAGCTCACAGTTTCAGACTCTTCAGTCTGTGGCCAGCTGACTCCATGGCTTCTGGGCCCACAGCGAGGCACTTGCGCATGGTAGCAGGGAACATGTAGTGGAGCACTGCTCACATCATGGTGGACAGAAAGCACAATGACAGGCTGGGCAGGACAAGGTAAGGTATCTCTTTCTAGGGCACTATATGTCTGATTTCCCTGAACCAAAGCCCATATTCCACAGCTCCATCACCTCCCAGGAGTTATTTTTGAAATGAATGTTGAGCCTTCCACATCCAGTCACTTCCCCAAAAGCTATACCTCTGCAGACTGCTTATAAAGAGGACCACACCTTCAGCACATGAGGCTTTCAACAGGGGAGGGGGGCCACTCGTATTCAAACCACATCCAGCTCATGTAAGCCCAGAACTAGGGCATCTAAGAACAGGAGGAGTTAAAGAAAGATGGGACCTGACCCTGAAGAATGTCTGTGATGCCAGCTGGGGCAAAAGTGGGCCCACTTGTCAGGAGCTAAAGCACAATCGAGGGTCACTGTAACCTTGCCACACCTAGCCTGAGATCCTGCAGAAAAGNGCCAGACACTAGGGGGTGACATCCTAACACTGCACCACAAAATGAGCCACTTCAAGTGACGCTCGGGTCAAGTTTAAGGAACGACCTCGTATTTGACCCCAAATTCCAGGGATGCAATGCCAAGAGCTCCTTTCCACACACCGTTTTCAGCTCTCTTGTGGTGGTGGAGAACGTACACAGGCTGAGTCAGAATTTATACCCCATATCACGTGTGGCACCTGGCATAGGTGATGCCTGCACACTGTATAATTAGCAATGTGACTACCTCATCCAAAGGAACAAGAAATTATGGATGGGTCCAACCACTTCTAAATTTCAATATATTATATTCATTTTCAATATTTTTTTCTCTCAGGCACGAGACATGAACAGTTGAAGCCTACAGTCGCATATTCATCACTCAGCAAGATATATTACAACCCTCGTCAAAGAGGCTGAGGGGTCCACACACCAGCATCACATTTTTCTAACACCCAATGCATATTATTCAAAGTGATGTTTTCATAGCCTTGTAGATCAGTTCAGAGGGTAGACTGTGTCTTTCACTATTTTTTTTTACTGTCTTTTACCTGTCAGTAGCTCAAGATATCCATAATTCTCTCTTCCACATGAGGCAGTCACATGATGGTTCTTCACCGTTCTGTTGCTGACTACTGTTCTCTGCTGGTCCTGGTTTTGGACAGAGCCCATGGAAATCTACACTTGAAGCAGGAGGTTTCCACTGCACCTGCCTAAACTTTCCTTTCACCAGCTGAGCTCCCAGGCTATCTGGAGCTCATCTCCAGGAAGTGGCAAGGTTACAGGTTGTCTTGCACTGGGCTTTCTTTCTTTATGGAAGCACTTTGTGGAGGGAAAGCTGAAGCGACCTTTAGGATGAGTGAAGGCTGGTTAAAGGATATGCCCTCTACCATTACCATGTGGGTGAGACTTGAGGGCAACGGCAGGTGGGTATGGAGAAGGCCCAGACACTGTGATACAGGAGGACAACGTGTGGCTACTGCAGTAGTCCCCTAGCTCAGGAGGAAGTAGCTCTCCACTGGGAGACAGAGTCCATTAGACTGCATGTCCTCATCCACATCTACCCTTAGTTTTCCCAGCACTCAGCCCTCCTGCTCACAGCCTGGCTTACTGCTTCTGTCTGAAAGGGTTTCCAATGCAGAAAGCAGTAGCCATGACAAGAGGGGACAAAGGGTTCAGAGTCTACCTTCCCTGGACATGCTTCAGGCAGATACAGAGTGGGACTGGGGACTGGGGACTTAGACCATTAGTCTGCTTTCAACAGTATAAGGACACTTTGTTCTGGCTAAGACTGGATCACAGGCCCTGCAAGAACAAGGAGGAACTTGGGATGCAGATTCAATCA
>LZPO01108074.1:146611-158179 GCA_001675575.1 Neotoma lepida | reverse complement strand
GCCTGTTGAGTTTAATAGTTATTCCAGAAGTTCCCTTTGCCATGTAACCTGTGACATGCCTCACCAAGAATCACCCACATTAAGGTATGCACAATAGTCGGGACTGTGGCATCCCGGCATAGTCAGTGGGTCAGTGACTGTCAGAAGCTGGGATAAAGCCAAAGTCAGGTGGGATCCCAGAGAGGAGTAAGCAGGCCCATAACCCCAAGAATCTCATTGTGTAGAGCTGTGTTTTTAAATGCTATTTTAAATGCTATGTCAAGAGACTCACAGGTGCTTAAACCCTAAGCTGCCGGGTTCAGAGGGGAGTGGTGGAACAGTGTTCCGAGGATTTTGGTCATGAATAGTATATAATTTTTTACAGCAAGTCTTGCTCCGGTCATAAAGCACTTTATTCATCCACACCACTGCCTGTCGGGATGCAGCCCGCTTCTGCCACAGCCCCATGGCCCTCTGCAGCCCAGGGCCTCTTAGCTGCCAGCTAAGCGGCTCCTAGAAGATGCAGTCTCTTCCTGCATTCTGTTGGAGGGTCCGTATTACACAGCTCATTACAAGTGTTCCTAACTCTTAGACAATGACTCCGTGGAGCCCGCGACGTGGCTAATGAAGTATAAGGCTGTAATAACAAGTCATTTACAAGTCCTGGCACAGTATTTCTAATGGAGGAAGTTTTTAATCATAAGCAAATGTAATCATTTATGTTAAGCAACCCATAGACCTGGCCAATGTAGCACAAACAGCCATTAAGCAAAAATTATGACGATAAAGAACAGAATGGTAACATTGCAGATGAAGCAGTTTGTGCTGTCTGTGGACTCCAAGGAACTCTGTCTGATCAGAACCCTTCCCACGCATAATTCTAGGCTTGAGGGTGGACTCCACGTCTTCAAAGACAATTATAACTTTGACCATGGGGTGACAAGGAAGATACTATTTAACTTCCAATTTGATAAACTGTCAGAATGGCAAGTCTTTAATGCCCAAAGAGCTGTGACACAGTTAAGGTAGTGTCTGGGCTAACAGAGACAGGCATGCAGAAGTTCATGCTCTTCCCCTAGGTCTTAGATGGCTACACTGGCACCATAGGGGGGGCTTGACAGCCATTGGCCATGCATTCTTTTACCAGTCTGCACCCTATCCACCTTAGGCACTGTCTTCACTGACAGAGGCAGGGCACAAGTTAGGTACAGTCTTCTCCTCCACACTAATCAATCACACAGTAAGGACATCATACGCCATCAGATGCGCTCAATGGAGAATGACTAGATGACCCTCAGGAATCAAAAATTCTAAAGTAGCAACTGGAGGCAGGTATGTATGGAACAGTCCCAGCAAACCAACGCTGGCTCCCACTGCTACCTTCATAGAACTTGCTAGATGGGACTAAATGAGAAGAGAAATGTGATCTTCACAGAAATTGGTGTTAGAGAAAAACATCTGAGATTTGTTCCCAAGAACCAATACTGGGAGTTCTCCATCCACCTCGGACACAGATGCTTTCTAGCAGCGGCAACAAAGACAAAGGAAGCCCAGGAATAGCTTCAACTCCAGCAGCACCAGGCTTTAATGGCTCAATGAAAATAATCTGTCAACAGGCCACAATAAAAGATGCTCGGCTGATGAATGTGTCAGCGCTTAACTGCTTAATAATTTATATATTTGTGTTGAACTTTAACACTGAATTGACAGGACACATAAAATACGCAGGTAATTTAACTCGAAACCTCTGACTAGGCTCTGTGTACATAGTAGGCACTCTGAGGCTCTCATGAAAATAAAAAGAACCATGGGGAATCAATAAGCGGGCTGTTTTGCAAACCAGGGTCAAACAGGACAGTGAGTNCAGCATTACCAGAGCACTACAGAGGCTAAAGGAATCCCATCAATATTTGCATATAGGTCTCTCCATTGAGAGACCCAGCCCCACCAGGAGTGTCTCTGCACAGCCGCTGTACCCTGAANGCTGCCACAGTAACTTACCTGTAGAACTAACTTGTGAAGCACACATCCTAAGATTTCCTACCTCACAAGCAACCCTCAGACTCCTAAAGTAAACGATCCTACAGACTGTCTCAACGTACATCTAATCAAGTCTCATTTTTTACNTGAAAGCCTGCACACACAGCCTGAAACCTTACCTTGCAAGGTTCATGGATACTGGTCAAGAACACCCCGAGCTCTCCCATCGAGATGATTAATGCAGGCACCTTTTTCACAGAATGTCAGATTCTGCCTTTTTAACAACTGACCTTTCACAGGATACTACTGAACCCATAATTCCACTTTTGTTCAGTTTCTTATTAGTGGAGTTAAAATTAATACTTATGGGAATGACGGCCGAGGTGATGTACAGTAAATCTTGAACAGATCAACCTTCCTTGCAGACTGTCCAATGATCAACCCTGTATCAGTGTACAGAGGAGCATGGCCATGAGTGAAAACGCTGTCCTTCCCAAAGACAAATTAGGGCTGTGTGCAAAGCACTTTGGAGAACAAAGATGTACATGCTGAGAAAGACCTTAAAAGTTTGTAGGGTTTTTTTTTTCCTTCTTTTTGAGAACTTAATAAAATTCCTAATTCCAATCATAAATTTGAAAAAATTTACCCTTTTCTTATCTTTCTAGAACAGTCCTGATGACTAGAATGATATATGACACAACACACTCTGTGGCCCGCATTCATCTCCGAGGAGTGACAATTTAATAACCCATCAAGGCAACACGAGATGCCAAAACCACTTACCTTACAGTGGGATCACACAGCAAGGAAAAGAGATCAGCTGCTAATACTCAAGAAATCGCCCTAAAAACACCAGGAATAAGCAGTTGGGCAGGCAGAGTTGGGACAGAGCTCTCTAATTATCACTGGGAATCGCAAATTACTTAAGGACTCAATTTTTTCCACCATACCAGCCCTTTTCACGTGCAGACATACCTAATTTCTATGAATCCCTCAAGGGCCCAAACTAGTTTTAGCTTCCAAGATCTTATGGGATCAAGGGGTAAGGTAAGAAGGCTACTGTGCATTCAATTATCCATTCTTATTAAATATTTCAAAGAAGCCATCCTGAATAAATACTNGATACATAGTACATAGGACAACCTATTCTCTGAGTTGACAAAACACATCCTGATATTTTAATCACATAGATTATCCATGAAGTCTTTCCCCTAAGAAGATACAGGATTTAGGTGAACAGGATAATAATAAAGACAGTAACACACAGTCCATCCTAAGATACCCAGTGTTCCTAGAGTGCCTCATCCTAATAATATCTAACAATAATATCTAATCGTGATAGGTGTAAGGATTCTCAGAAGTCTGGGGTAGCATCTGACTATCATGCAAATGCCTTCAAAAGACCCAGTACAGCTCACCTGAATCTCACATTCCAAACTGGACAGACTGGTTGCCATTATCCTGAGGCCAGTGAGACGCAATCCGGTACCCTACAGCCATGGGGAGGNNGGTTTTCAAGCTGAAAACCAACCCAGAGCATCCGAGATGGAAATGGAAAATGGAAAATTAGAGAAAGTTGAAAGAAAAGGGAAAATGCAGAACTGATCCGACACACTTCGAGCAAAGCTCTAAGCGGACTACATTTTCACAAAAGAATAGGAAGTAGGATCCTGAGAGCAGACGCCCAGGAGCGGCACCCGTGCCTCTCTTGGGCATGGCGCAGGGTAGCAAT
Source organism: Neotoma lepida (assembly GCA_001675575.1). Lineage (NCBI taxonomy): Eukaryota > Metazoa > Chordata > Mammalia > Rodentia > Cricetidae > Neotoma > Neotoma lepida. The sequence goes on along the minus strand of LZPO01108074.1, from coordinate 154,488 downwards.
AACAAAAGTCACAGAAGATTGTCACAGTCGCCACCGAAGAGCTGAAATGGGATTTCCAATCTCTGGATGGAAGCATTGAGGAGAGGGAAAACGGGAAATTAGCTGACTCTGGTGAAACGGCACCTCGGCGCCAGGTGATGGGCCGCACATCAGTAAGGTGAACAAGTAAGCGCCCTTGAGGCTGGGGCCATACTGCATATCTAGTAATAGACACAGACGACCTGAAGAAAGGCCATAAAACATTGATATTCCTCACTTCTGTGGAGAGAGCGACAACTCAGGAAGAAAACACACACACAAATCTCCCCATTTGCATTCCATAATGTTCCCTGTGAGCTTCGGGCTCAGGGTCTATCAGATTCACTCAAATAGGCAGTATTTCAATAAGGATTTCCCAGAAAAGCCCACCTTCAACTTCATCACAGCCTATTAACCAAGGTGTTATCATTTATATTTGGCCGTTTATCAAAAATGGATAAGCTTTCAATTTTAAACGGACTCTGAAGCCCAATTCCTGGAAATGCCCCTCCCACACCCATGCATCCTCCAGGCCTGCGCTAGCTCCGGGTGCTCCTGCTTGCTGGAATATGCCTGGATGCTTGCCAGAAGGAGAGAGGTGAATGTCAAGACAGAGCCTCCATCTCACCTTATATGAGTTCATAGTCTTGCACTGATATTTTAGAATATTCATCTTTGTAAATATGTAAGTCCATTCTGTTCTACAAGGCTGAGAACAACCCAGGCTCCCTCTTTCCTAATCTAATAATTCACTACTGAAAATGTCTAGNAAGGGAATTCTCAAACTCTATGTCCCATCAGAAAATGTCTAGAAAGGGAATTCTCAAACTCTATGTCCCATCAAGGCAATAGGGAGAAGATATGATGCTTTTCCACTTCATCTTAAAAGAGAAAGAAAGAAACAAAACAAAACAAACAAAANCCCCAAAACCTTTGCAATGATCACCAAAACCTTGTAGGCACTAGCTGCCATCATCATGATGGGAGTGAAATGCCGCCAGGTGTTCCACAGCCAGGGGAAGCCAGAACTATGTGAAAATTCAGCGACACCTGCATAATCAGAATCACAACACCAATTAGCCAATTAACAACCACTAAACTCATGAGTTACAGCTGCATCTAAGATGCAAGATTATAGGAGAGNACTGAAAGCAAGCTAATTTCTAGTGTGTAAGAAACATGCAACACANACACAAACCTTTAAGTACCATGTTCAAGACACCAAAGATATCAAAATGCAACCTCAAGTCCCTGGCTGAGACTGACATGAAGATGCCAGATGGGCCAAGCCCCTAAGAAAAGGTAGGACGATGCCCAAAGAAAAGGCTCACCAATTTTCTCAAGCAGACTTTGTAACAAAACACCCCTGGGGCCAGCCATGATCCAGGACGTTCATCCTATATGGCACTCTGCATTCGTTCCCAGGGGCAGGCTTGTACAGCAGGCTTTCAGAAGGGAAAGAAAGCAATATATTTGTATATATTGGGTATTTGGAAAATGAAGAGGTACGGGGTGTCTTTCCAACTCAGGGACCACAGAGTAAAAAAGATGTATGGATAGAAGTAGCAGAAGACTACNAAACACCATGCTTTCAGGAAACACCAGGAAGTCAGAGTTACATCCATATTCAGCAGACTGTAACAGTCCTGACCTCCATCCATACCAGTGCAGCCTCTAGACCTCTCTGAAGCCAGTCCACTGCACCTGGGAAACCCATCCCACTGGACCACAGAGGCATCAGAACAGTCCATGAAGGAGAGGAAGGGTCTCGCCAACATCAGCTCCTACTCTCAAAGAAGCTTGTATGCTTGAAAGACAGATGTTTCTCAAACTTCATTTTCTTATTTAAAACTCCATTTTAATTATGTTCAAATAACCCCAAAGGACCTACCCTGTTCAGACAACAGTGATAGGTCCAGAAACAGAGCTGGCCAGGATGGCTAAACACCTTCATCCCTGGCACATCTCCATGGCAGCGAGGGAAAAAAATCCTAAACCTCACAGCCACAGTTACTGTGTGCTTCAACCATGGGCTAGGGCCACCTTAGCAAGGATGGGGGCTCTGCCAAACAATGTGTCTGTGTCCACCTTCATCTCCTTTTACAGGGACACCCCATGGACCCTATGCCAACTTACATTATGAAATCCTGAGGGTTAGGACTTCAACGCAAGGGCTCACATGGGACCAGAGTGGATGCTAGGACATGTAACTCCACTTTGCCTCAAGTGACAGGTGGAGGTAGAAGGGTAAACCAGTCCAAGAGGCCTTTCACATCATCATGGTCAGGGCAAGAGTCACACNGGCTCTGAACTAAGCAAAACAAAGCCCAAGGAAGCCACCATNTCCACAGGTGACTGTCATTCTTGAGGCAGCATATGCCAAAGACTGGAGGTGGGGGGAGGTGGTTACCACACTGAGAAGTCCTAGCTACCACATGGCTCCCTTCATCCCAGGTGTAGCTTGATTTGTCTTTAGAGACTCTCCACTGGGACGCCAACCTTGGCAGCTCCTGCTAAGCTCCCTGGCTCCACAGGCATAATAACTGTGCCACTTCTCATGAAGAACACTTCCCATCAGCTCCCAACCCTGCAACGAATGAACCTCTTTGGCTTTCTGGAGCACTCCCAGGCGAGGTACAACACTGGGCCCAACCCTCAAGGATCTCAAAACCCAGGGGCAGCCAGCCCCAGAGGAGGTGGCCTAATTTTAATCTCTTCCTTCCTTNAGCTTCAACAAGAAAACTCTGTGCTTATGGGTCCTCAGGCTTCCATTCCCTCGTGAAGACTGTTCACCAGGTGCTAGGGCCCGGNTCACCTCCCAGGATGTACAATACTTCACTTCACTCACACAGCCAAAAGGCTGCAGATCCCAGTGGTCTCCTTCACCAACTCCTGCCCCACCACAAGCAAAGGCAATCTGATGGTAAAAAAAAAAAAATCCATCTCTCTCCATTCAGCATAACCTAATATCACTAATATTAATAAATTTAGCTCTAGATACTATGCCACTCTCCAAAGAAAGAGTCTTTGACCCAAAATATCAGACGCTATTAAACTGAGGGATGATCTTAAATCTGTTTGCATGTGTCTACTGAACCCCATCACAGAAATTAAACGACATGGGGCGGGAGAGAGCTGCCATGCTTGGTTAGGAAGAGGCATCGTGGAGGATCCAGGCTCTGTGTCATTAACTTTCCCATTCCCCTCATTAACAAGTAAAATGTTTTTACTGCTTGAAAAGTTTTAATAAATAGAAAAAAGCAGGGTAGCTGACATAGTTTTGAATGTAATATACAAGGGCTTTTAATATTTTTACATACATTAACGGAAAAGCCAGAAACAAGGCTAAAAGGTTACATATGTGTGTAAAAAAAACACGAAATATCAACAGGATGGACCCCNGTGCCTTCAACTTCTATTCTGCAGATTCTGGTGTCTACAGAGTGGTCTTTAGGAGATGTTCAAAGAAAGGGCAGCTGAGGCCAGTGGNCTTACAGCCCCTCACTCACCATGCCCTGACATCCAGAAGTCCTGGGAATACAGGGTCTATGCAGCCCAGCATCATGCTGGCCATCCTGAGCAGGCCACACACTCAAGTAAATGGTTCAACTGACATGGGTATAGACAGTGAGATGATTGGGCTAGTTCCTCATGGCTGAGTGTCTGCAGGTTCAAACTTTCATAGAGAATCGATGTCACCGAGAATCACACACAACAGAACACAGTGTGGATGGCCACAGACACCTTATATAATGGCGACCCCGTCACATGACAACAGACTGGAAACTCCTCAAGCCCACTCTCTTCACAGCTGCTTTCCTATGTTCAGACAAGCGCCCACTGACTCCTGAGTTAGTACGGTCCATAGCTCTTAGAGTCAAGAACGGACTATGCAGGTCGGTAGCTGAGGGCCCAGAACTACTGCTCAGGCTGGGGATGTGGCTCAGTTGATAGGGGGCTTGCCTGCACAGGCTGTCTGTGGCTCTGTGTTTGATTCCCAGAGGTGCTTACACCACATAGAGTGGTGCACACCTGCACCCTAGCACTCGGGGGGTGGAGGCAGAAAGAAAAGTCCTCAGCTACAGACTGAGCTCAAGGTCAGCCTGGGTTACACAAGACCCTGCCTCAAAAACAAAACAAATTAGAATCCCCAGCCATGTGCCTGGGCACTCCTAACGACTATTTGATTAAAAAACAAATTAAAGGAAAAAAAAGAAAAAGTATCTTTTCAATTCNGTGGAAAGTAGTGGGCAGCTGCAGAGGGAGGGGNAGGACCAGGACAGAGTAGGAAGATGGATCTACTCTGATAGGCAGGAGCCCAGCCTCAGCATCTGGAGGTGCTGGGTGCTTCCTCCTTAAGTTCTTTTTCCATGCATGGCCCGAGGCTGTGCCACCACACCAGAGACTCCCACTGTGACCTCTGCTATACTTGAGTGTGCATGAGGAACCCTCCTCAAAGGTCTGGGACAAGACCCTTTCCTGTGGGACAGCACTGCACTCGGCCCAGCCATTGCCACAGAGCCTGGCTCCAGCTGCTGAAGCTCAGCACACTCAGCATCACTGCTTGGGCAAAAGGTGTCACATCTCAAAATATTATTTCCAATAAAAGTTTTGTTTACCTATGGAAGATTTAAACACACCAAAAAACTTTGAAGGAAACAAGTGGCCCAGTTCTTTTTAATAAAATCCATGCTTGGATACACAATAACTCTTCCTAGCAGAGCCAACAAACTGGATGAAGTATGGGCCAGAAACTCCGTATTTTTGCAGATGAATTTAGAAAGGAGAAGCCAGCATTTGGGAGAGGTTACNTTTGGGGTATGTAATAATTCAGAAGGATAAACAACTTCTTTTTCCCTAGCATAAGTGTGCACTTTTAGTAAAGGGAATGAAGAGGCAGAATAGAGACTTCCAGAATACAGTATTATACGTATATACACACCATCATGCGTACGGCACATGCAATGGTTTTCTAGCTGAGAAACGAATAATCAGCACACCTCAAATCTCTAGCTTCCTGTTGTAATGGGCTGCCTTAAAAGCTTCTCTCCTCATGATGACACCCTTCAAAAGNCTTTCTATTCTGTTTTTAGCTTGTCTAAATACCCAGGCAAGACACTGCGGCTAGAATGATCACATTCTACTTGGAAAACTCCCCATCTGGAGCTCCTGTATCAATGTGCACACAGCAAGGAGGACACTGTGGCACTATGTCTGCTTCCAGAGAAGGAAGGAGAGTGTCCCCTCCTGACAGTGTGACCTCAGCCCTGTCACTGTCCAGCCCACTGACCAATACAGGCCATTTTGAAGGTGGCTGTGGGAAGACAAGGTCACCCTACTACAAGGTTAGATGCTGCCTGGTCTGAGGTTGAAAAATATGCTCCAAGGTCCCTAAGTGAAGGGTCCCCAAGTGACAGCATTTTCTACAGCCTTGACCTGTACTGCACACAAAAGGGAGGACAACCTTCTAGGGTGCAGGGAGGCACAAGGAAAACAACTTGGAGATAAATGACAGTGAATCCACCAGCAGCCCTCTGTGCAAGAAAACTGTAACCCCAATCAGGATTACAGGGAGTATGCTTATAACCCTAGCTCTCAGGAGGCTGAGGCAAGAGGAACCTGAGATCCACGACACTTTGGGCTGCACAGAAAGATAACATCTCAAAAAAAATGGAAGGAAGGAAGGAAGGAAGGAAGGAAGGAAGGAAGGAAGGAAGGAAGGAAGGAAGGAAGGAAGGAAGGAAGGAAGGAAGGAAGAAAGGGGGGAGGGAAGAAGGAAGGGACTATGATTTTACACTCAAAACAAGTCAGTACTCTAAGTAAACACTGAAATTAAGATTGCCTTAGGGAGGACCAGTACCCTGCCACAGCTGCTCTGAACCTGCTGGTGAACTCTGGCAGTGTAACATGTTCCTTTCTCCCAACACATCTGTGTGCACACACATATTGGTGGGGGAAAGAGAGGGTCTGCTTAGGGAGAGGTGGATGAGGTTCCTGGAGACACTCAGCCAGACAAGAAGAGCTGGTAAGAGATGAGACAGAGGCTGGAGGCCACAGAGGAGGAGACCCAGGGAGATGTAGAGTGGAAGTGAGTGCTTCTCTCAGTGGCCTTGGGGCCAAGACTCTGACTTTACTTCCATCTGGGGAGCAGGCCAAGCCAGGAGGAAACCAAAGTTCCTCAGAGAAGGAAAGCAAGACTTCTTAGTCAGCTTTTCCTAAAACACTGCCTCCCTGACACCCCTCTCCAGTGTCAGCCTATCGGACACTGGTGTGTATAGAACTTGGTTCCTGCTGGGGCACTCTATAGCTCTCCACAGATGAGACACACCAGGTCTGGCTTGGATGGAATCAAAATGATTTCTACCTCAGAGATGCAGTGAGCAGACACTACTCAGCCAATGACAAGGCTGCAGTAATAACTAGGCATGGCACACTGGGCTCCAGGAAGGCCAGTGCTGCAGCAATAACTAGGCATGGCATGCTGGGTTCCTAGAAGGCCAGTGCCAGGGAAATCTTTTTCACGACTTAAGAAAACCTGAGTTAACTTCAAGACACCGCAAAGAGGGTACAGATGTTCCAAAGCTATCTCAGAGACACCCATCTGCTGCCTCCACTGGCCTTCAGATGCCCCCCTCTTCCTGTTCTCTGCCCCTGAGTGTTTTCTTTCATTCCTGTCTGGGGCTTCTTGGTGGCTGGGCACATGTTAAAATGACTCTCCATTTGAGGAGTTTTTCTGTAAGACTCTATGTCCTAGGAATGTCAGAAGCTACACCCATACATTCTCACCAACACGACTGCCTAAACATGAGCTGAACAAGGACAGCAACAACAGGCATGCTAAAGTGGAGGGGAAAGACCAGGAGGCCTCAACCCTACACAAAGAACTACGGAAAACTGAGGAATTCTCCGGGTGGGAAAAGCAGTCTTCTCCAGGGAAGAGCACACCAATTGATTATCCAATACCAAACGGTCAGCCCTGAGAACATACAAACACTATACAGACTGAGCATTTAGGAACATATATGTATATACATACACATATATACATGTTATAACAAATAATGAGACAAGAGGCCATGAATTGGGAACAGAGCAAGGGGGCAGATGAGGGGCTTGAAAGGAGAAGAGGGAAGGGAAAATGTTGAAATTATATTGTAATCTCAATAATAAAAGGAAAAAAATGACCCCTCCACATCATGTTGGATTCTCTAATGTCCCTTGCTTGCTTCTGCCTCAGTCTTTAGAGAAAGTACCACTCCTCAGCTGCCCAGCCAGGGCCCACCTCTGAAATACCTTCCCTCTGCTATGCCACCCTCATCCCGTCCATCAGAGGTTGGGGTACAATGTCTCAACTTAGTGGGCAGTACCTATTTCTACTGCCAGAGCCTTGAGCTTAGTCCCACACGGTCCCCACTTGGGCAAACTCAACAATCTGTTCTCACAACACCCATATTGCAGTTCCCTGCACCTATCCCCTAAGCAGGGCTGGGCTCCCTGAAGGCCAGTGCTATGTACTCCTTGCTGTAGCATCCCCAGGGCTCCGCTGGGACCTGTCACACAGTTTGTGACACATGTGAGAACCCATGTTCTGAGAACAAGGGGTAAGTCGGGAAGTCCTGAGTAAATCCTAGATTTATTCAATGTTTTCATGTCAAAAAGATCTACTTTTACTACTTAATAGGCGCCTGGAAATAAAAATTCTAGACAAACCCACCATAAGACAATGCTTCAATTTAATTCAAAATTTCAAACCCATTTAACCTTCAGCTCAATTAAAATTCTGAGCTAATGGCGTGTAGGAGCTATCCTGCACATCAGAAACACACAGCCCATCTAATTACCGTTACGGTCTTAAAGGA
>LZPO01108074.1:123505-140451 GCA_001675575.1 Neotoma lepida | reverse complement strand
TGGATACAGTGGGCAGAAGGGGACACATCCCAAGCTGATGGTCAAGATGTCATCATACTAGATGGAATGGCATGGACTTATCAGTCATGATGGTTTCTTTCTGGAACTTTCCAATTAACATTTCTGGACTCTGGGTTCTAGCTGACCATGGGTAACAAACAGTAGAAATAAAATTACAGAGAAGTATTGGGGAGGCTCCTCTGCACAAATTCAGAGAAGTTTGTGCAACATAAGATTAACACACACACACACACACACACACACACACAAAATCAATGGCTACAACCAGCAGCCATAATTTAAAAGTTAACAAAAGTTTTAAGCTGATTTAGAATACTATCAAGAACAAAGTACCTAAAAATCAATTCTATCAAAGACATGTGAGGTCTCCATGCTGGAAACTACAAAACCCTGCTGAGAAAAATGAAAGAGAACCCAAATAGACGCAGAGATAAATCACACCACAAATCGACAGAGTCAATACTAAGAAGCTGTTAGGCAGCCAGGACTGGAAACAGACACCTCTCGATGGGATGCCAACAAAAAGCTGTGCAAAAACAGATACTTCAACTGGCAAGGTAATGTGCAAAATGACGAGACTTGGGGCCAGCTGGGAGGTGAATGGAGGCCTTGAAGGGGGAAGGGGATAGGATAAAAATATACTGTGTGTGTATGTATATATATATTTTTTTGAATAAATAAAAATATAATTTTAAAGAATAAAATAAAGATCTAGAAGCCCGCTAGAAATGGAGTTCAGTTGGTGGAGTGTGTGTCAAGCAAGCTCGATACCAGGCTCCTCATAAACCAAGTGGGATGGTGGCACTCTGCTCTAGTCATAGAATTTAGAAGTGGATAAAGGACGATCAGAAGTTCAAGGTCATCCCNGAGTCCCATGCCAATCAGGGCTACATGAGATCCTTTCTCAACAACAACAAAACAGAAGTAGGGGCACCCAAAGGCCAAAGACAGCAGCTAGAGACACGGCCTGACTATCTCAGGCTGGGCACAAACTCAGTAACCAAGTCAGCATAGGGCTGGCCCAGAACAAAGGCTGGTGGAACCAGGAAGAGCNTCGGAAAGGCAATGCCAGAGGTGAACAGAATGGGAAGCTGTGTTTTCCCAACAAAGAAGGGAATTAGTCAACTATATAAAACTAAGTAAGTGTTTGAGAAAATCAACTGTACATCCACCATGGTCACTTAAAGAAAACATATCTGAGTGCAAGAAGGATAACACTTCTGAGAGACAGCATAGCAGAAGATTTTGGTGAAATTACAGCAAATACTTCAGGGTTTGATGGTGGGGTATAGTGTTTTTTTGTGAGGTGTTTGGGGGCTTTTGCTTTTGTTGTTTTCTGAGGCAGAGTCTGTGTAGACCTGGCTGTCCTTGAACTCACACAGATCCACCTTCCTCTGCCTCCTGAGTGTTGGGATTAAAGGTCTATACCACAACAACTAGCTATATATTTATTAAAGACAAAAAAAAACCCTAAATGTAAAGGGAAAAACTGATCAGCTGACTTTCTCAAAATTACAAACTTCTCATCTAAAGAAATTTAGAAAAAATATAGGCAACTTAGGGAAGTGTCTTAGTTAGGGTTTCTATGGCTGTGAAGAGACACCATGATCATGACAACTCTTACAAAGGAAAACATTTAATTGGGTGGCTTACAGTTCAGAGGTTGAGTTTATGATCATCATGGTGGGTGGGACATGGAGGCNTGCAGGCTGATCCTGAGCTAGAGAGGTGGCTGAGAGGTCTACAATTTGTGCAATAGGAACAGGAAGTGAACTAAGTGTCACACTGAGCTTGAGCATAGGAGACCTCCAAGCCCACCTCCAGAGTGACACACTTACTCCAACAAAGGCCANACCTCCTAATAGTGCCANTCCCTATGAACTTATGGGGGCCAATTACATGCAAACTCCCACAAGGAGGAAATCACAGTTTAAGCCAGGCACGGTGGGACATTCCTGTAATACCAGCACTCAGAGGGCAGATGCAGAAGGGTGGCTGTGAGTTCAAAACCAGTCTGGGCTAGAGAGCAAGACACTGTCTCAAAGGAAAAACCTAAGGAATAGTTCATACACTTGGTAAAGGACTTGTATTCAAACCCATAAAGCAGTAACGAAAAGGGAGGAAAAGAAAACCCGAGTTAAAATGTGCCAACGGTGGTANAGCACAAATTTTACAAATTCAAACCACAATGAGATGATACTTCAACTCACCTGAACAGCCAAAACTTTAAAAACTGACACAACCAAGTGGTGGGCAAACTCTTACAAACTCAAAAGTTTGTGTGCTGTGGAATCCAGCAATTCCTTACCTTGGCATTTACTCAAGAAAAATGAAGACAGAGGTCTTTGCAAGGCTTGAGCATGAATCCACAACGAACTTTCCAGAGAATTCTACATCTTGTTTAGGATGATCTCTATATACCAGTATGGCTTTTGTCAAAACTTANTGAACTCTGCGTTTGAAATCTAAATTATCTCTTAAATAAATTTTTAACTTCAGCTTTTTAAACTGGCAAAATAGAAATGGCTGAGAGGTTTGAAATGTCTCATCAGATTAGCTATACACATGTATCAGTTACTGGTTTGGTTGTTTACCATAATACCAGATAAAAACAGCTTTAGGAATATTAGGTTTATTTTGACCCATCAAGGCAGAGAAAGTGTGGCGGCAGGGGTATTGAGCAGCTGGTCACATTGCATNCTCAGTCAGGAAGCAGGGACAGACAAATGCTGGTGCTCAGCTCANTTTTTCCTTTTTATTCGGTCCAGGACCCCAGCCCATGGAATCATGCCACCTACATTCAAGGTGGACCTTCTTAACTAACCCAGTTGAGACAATCCCTCACAGAGAGGGCCAGAGATTTGTTTCCATAGAGATTCTAAATCCNAGCAAATTGACAATCAAAGTTAACTACTACATTATCAAAATCCAACTTCCCATTGCTACTCACAGGATCCCTAGCATCAGGGTTATCCCACAGATACCCTCTCCAAAGTCCTGAATCAACAGGGAAGAGAAGGCATCAGCCACTCCTCTGGAAGGGAGGCACAATCCTTCTACTTCTTCTCCCCTTGGGTGGTGGGCAGGCCTGAAGCCTCAGTACAGGGCCTCAATGGGGAACCGAGAGAATGGTTAGGAGATGGAACACCAGAACTCCGACATGGGCAGCCTGGTTTCCACTACCAACACACAAGTGCCCCTCCGTGAGGGAAGCCAGCAGCAGCTCCACTACGGGGTGGTTGTTTACACAGTCAAATCCAATCCTAACTTCATTCAGCCTCTTTGTTCAGTTCACACAATCCATAAGACATACTTAAACAAATACACCATTTTCAAGATTTAAAAAAAATAATTATGTGTATTTGTGTGGGGGTGAGGGGGCTGTCTACANGAGGGCAGATGCCCTATGAGGTCAGAGGCACTGGATCCCCTGGAGCTGGAATTACAGGCAGCTGTAAGCCACCCAACACAGGGGACCCGAACTCAAGTCCTGTGCAAGAGCAGCCCAGGATCTTAACCACAGAGACAGATCTCCAGCCCCTAAATATATCTCATAATGCCTGCTTTTTACATTTTCTTCCCCAAATTTACAGTATGGAGTACTTTACTGTTTCTCCAAAAGCAAAAGAAGCCAACACATAATTTCTATGATTTATTGAGCTACTGAACATGCTAAGAGACAAAGTGACATTTTCCCTACAAATTATTTGGTGTCTGCGATTTTCTGAGCACCACAGCCAGATGGTTCTCACAGAAACTGAGAGGAGCCTGTTCCCGAAGTTCAAAGGTTTGCTTATTTTTCAGTCTTGAAGTCTTAAAGACGATATTGATTGCAGCACACAGCTCTACAGGAGGAGCTGGCTGGGGAGGGCCATGCTGGAATTTACTACCAAACAATGCTCATTATGGCTGTCTCTGACAGGGGTCCATTAAAATCAATTTTTATGTTTCTTATGTATTTTCTTTATCTAATGTTCTTGGCATTGTGTTTATTAGCCAGTTAAGACAAACACCCGGCATAGGAGGTGGTGCTTTGTCTTCTCCTTTTTTTCTTTTTTCTTTTTCCCTACTTCTCTCAGAAATAACAAGAATTGCCATTTTAATGCTACCACTCACAGCCAGCAAACAGAAGAAGTTAGGAAGTTCGGTGCTACATTTTAGAATGGCACGTTCTGGAGTGCTTCNAATTTGTTTCTGTTTGGTTTTTACAATTAGAAAAATATGGTAAGGACCATGCAAAGAGGAATACATGTCCTCCGAGNACCTTGTTCTCTGAAACTACCCGGTAGAAAGACTCTTTCCACAACTTAGCAGTGATCACTCCTGGCCTGGTGCCCCCTCCAGGAAGCAGCAGAGTAGCTTGACACAGCAGACAATGTACACCAGCAGTGGACGAAGTGGGACAGACCCTGCCAGGCTTGATTTAAAACCTCAGAGGTGAGTCACATGATTGAGAGAGCTGTCCATCCCTGAATCTCATGTGTTCAAGAGTCAAAATGCTCAGTGTGGGTGGGGAAGATGGCTTAGTCAGTAAACGCTTTGTTTTATAATCACAAAGATCTCAAGAATCCATGTGAAAAGCTGGCACTGTGGCACTCGCCTGTAATCCCTGTGCTGGGAAGATAAAGACAGGCAAATCCCCAAAGCTTGTTCACTGGCTAACCTAGCCTAATGGGTGAGCTCCGGGCCATTGAGAGACTGTCTCAAAACACAAGGTAGAAAGCATCCGAGGCTGCCCTCTGGCTTCCATATGCACACACAGACACAGGGACACACACACACACATACACACACACACACACAAATGCTCAGTGTTAGCAGAATTCAACCCCTCTGCAAAAGAACCCATGAATCAAATGTCTGGAAGCTCCCATCAAAGCCACATCCCCAGGGCTTATGAGCTATTCCAGATTACCNGGTAATATATGAGTTGCCAAAGACACCACAACTCAAAGACTGTTTTCAGAGATGCTAATGTTTGTGGTTGGTGGCACCAGGCTCGGCNTTACCCTGTGACCAGTGGAAAAGACCCATGGCTCCTGTTGGCACCTGCCTTCAGCACGCATCACTCACGCGGTACTCATGCTTACTGCTCATGCTTACTCAGTGCTTGGGGTCTTTTTGCAGAGGAATCGTATCCCATGCAGGCCTTTCTCACAGCCAGACAGCTCGATCTTCCCCAAAGGGCTGTCCAACATTGTGTATTTCATTTTGCAGGTCTCAGCCATTCTGCCAAGTTCCTAGAGAGAAGCAATTTTTAAGTCAAGTAAGAAAGTGCGTTTGGAAGTGGTTGGTCATTTATAAAGCACAANGGAGGCATTGGTTACTTAACACAGAGGGTATNTTCCAAAGCGTCCCCTCCTTTTGGGATTTAATCATAAGCTACTTTTACAATNCAGCCACTTTCCACAATAACCTGGGTCACCNAACCAGTGTCCACTTCTTTTGTCCTCTAAAATNACAATGCCTCTACTTTTCGCTGCTGTCCTTAACTCAAGCAGACTTAGAGGAGGCTGAACTAGTGTAAAATTTTCTTTTAAACTACCTGAAACTCAGCAAGCTTTGAATAAGAGGATTGCCAGAAATCTGTTCCATATTTTGAATAAGGTACATTTAAAAGTGAAGCATGGGGCTGGGGTATAGCATGAGGGGGCAGACCACTTGTCTAGCCTGTGCCAGGTCTAGTTTCATCTTTATGACAGATTTAAAAAAAAAAGACACAGGAACATGTATGAAATACATTATAGAAAATGATGGGATGAGGTTTAGCCCAGTGGGGACACAGGGCACCTGTGCCAGCAGGTGGATGGGAAATAATGGATGATGCTGTGGAGAGCTGGTACACCTGACTTCAGTGGGAACTGCCTGTGCCAACGAGCTAACAGCAAAGATGCACAGAGGGTGTTTTGTGCTCCCTTCAAGCTCCTCTTCCTTCCAAATTCCTGTCTGGCTCCTAGAAAGAGAGGGCAATCATTCCCTTCCTATCCACCCTTGATTCCCAGAAACCCTCCTGTTCCCCCACACCCCCACACCCCGCACACTACTGACAAACCTGGTGCCCTGGCCCCAGGCTTAGAGCAAGATGGCTTGCTGCCTCTGCTTCTCTGGCCTGGAACTACCTCCAATTACCATGCCTAGTCATTAACCTCCCAGAAGGATNTCCTTTGTGTCGGTTATTACAGAATGAATTATGACCCATTCACCTCCTAGAATTCCCTCCCAGGTCACACCTTCACNCACCTGAGCTTCCCAAACCCTGGATCCTGGTATTTCTAACTCCTTAGCCCCACTTCCTCTGGGTACCTCTTGCAGTGGGTGACAGCCCTCACCTGGGATCATATAGAACATGCAGAACAAATCCACCATCCACATCTGGCTGACACCCCCCACGTGTGTGTGTGTGTGTGTGTGTGTGTGTGTGTGTACACTTGTTTGACAGACATTGCCAGAACATGGTCACACCTTCCTTTGTTCACCTATAGTCTGTGGCTGCTTTTCTTCTGCTGACAAGTTGTGATAGAAACAGGGTGACCTCCAAAGCCCACCACATTTGTCTTCTGACTCCAACAGAAGAGGTATGCTGACCCCTCCAAGGCCCACATACCACACTGCAGCAGCCCCCAATCTACAGGTTATCCCCACATGCAGTATCCCTTTGCAGCCTCTCTTGCCTGTCCATCACTAGATCTCTGTGGTGTCCCATGCTGCTGGGATCTTCTGAGCCATCCACGTGCTTCTAGTACTATCCATTGCTTCCTTTTCCTCTCCCCTTCAGCCTGGCACGAGCCAAGGCTTCCAAAATAATACAAGGTATTCCCAAATAAGACTCAGGCCTTAGCATTGTGCCCCAAAGCTTCCCTGCACAACACCCCACTTCCTAAATACATGGACAAGAATTTGAAAGGACTCTCCTCCAGGGCCTCAGGGTATGAGCCTGCTGGGAGATCTCAGCCTCAGGCCACTTGTCACAGTTTACAGAGGTCTCTCTGTCCATATCCTACTTCTTTAACACCCACTTTGGGGACAGCCCACTGACTGCAGGGTAAATTCCAAACTCTCGGGGCACTGACTCCAAGCTGAAGTTGATAGCTGATGAAACAAGCTAATCCTGGACACAAGGACCCAGGCTTGCCTTCTTGGAGGCTTCTATCTGGACACATGGGAATACACCTGGTATAATCAATATCCCAGTCAAATCTAAACACACAGGGTCCAAATTTCTGAATGTAAAACTGGAGATACCCAGAGGCACACACCCTTTAGAATTAGGCCCAAGGAACCATGGTGGCTCTAATAGCCCATTTTTTTTATATGTGTGTTTACGCCTGAGTATGTGCACATGAGTACGGCCCATGGGGGCCAAAAAAGAGTGTCAATGCCCTCAAACTGGAGCAATGGGTGCATGTGAGCCACCAATGTTGTTGTTAGAATCAGAACTTGAGTNCTCTGGAAAAGCAGCAAGTACTTTTAACCACTGAGCCATTTCCTCAGCCCCCCACAGCCTACTTCTTTGAGTGTTTGCTGACAGCCGTGGCCACAGAAATGTATACATACTCTACCCTGCAGTTCTCCGAGGGTGACAGTCCTAGGCACCGTAACCGTGGTTGGGTCACCTAACCTGGGCTATCCCTGTGGCCAGTCCAGGACCTGTCTCTTATACACATCCAGTCCTAGGCACCGTAACCGTGGTTGGGTCACCTAACCTGGGCTATCCCTGTGGCCAGTCCAGGACCCAGCTGGGCTTATTATAGCTTCCCNCTTGGCCGCAGAACCCAGAGTGTGGCTCCTGTACCTACGTTCCCTGCATCATCACTGTGGCATCCACCAAAAGCCACAAGAGGGGCTGACATTAATTGGTGGCAGAAAAAGAATCGATTTTCCACGGCTGTTTGGAGACCTCTGAAAAATGAAGTGAATTTCTCTTCATCTCCCTTTAACATGAAGGGCGTTTAAATAACAATGTTCTGAATTAAGCAGCTGGCGCCAGAGGCCAGTTCCCACCAAGGTACTGAAAGCCAGAGACCTTACAGGCAGCAGCTCCCTTCCTTCTCTGCTTGACTTCACCAGGCCTTCCAGAACGGTCTTCGCTGCTGCACTGCACCCTTCTGTAAGTGTGTCTATGTGATTCTCAGGGCAGGCCCCAGGCCTGCCAGCAGCCAGGGGGTATAGGCACCCTGCTAGAGCGAGAGGGAAATCAGGTACAGGATCAGACCTTAGGGCCTGCCAAAGCCAGTGGGGAGCATAGAGGTCCTAGGAGGCCTCCCAGCCAGCCAGGTTCTAGGAAGAAAGCACCAGGAACAGCATTGTTTCCCAGCTCCCACATCTACCTCAGCAACAAGGTATGAGGAAAGCCCACAAGAGAGCAAACCATGCATTCATGTCACCTAATCCTAAAACCGGCTCTGGGAGGNTGGGAACGAATGGAATCAGCTGACCAACCGTGAAAGCCCAGAAGGAACACAACAAGTAAAGTCAGGGCTGAAGCCCATCCAGGATACCTACCAGACCAGGAGCCTCCCAGGCCGAATTGTGAGCTGTCCCATGAACAGAAGACAATCCCTCTGTGGCTCTGTCCCTCTGACTGACAGTGAGGTTTGGAGAGACTAATATCAAACAGAACAGGCTGAAGTGTCATTTCGACATCATTCCAAAGCCACCAACTACAGCCTGACCTTCAGGCCACTAAAGGAAAGAGATGAGTCTTCAGGTCTGTGACTAAGTTTCTGTTCAGCCAGTGACATGTGCATAACCAGAGATGAATTCTGCCCTGGGATGACAACAGTGGCTATCTGTCTTAGTTAGGGTCACTATTGCTGTGACAAACACTATGACCAAAGCAACTTGGGGAAGAAAGGGTTTATTTTGCTCACAATTCCATGTAACAGCTCACCATCAAAAGCAGTGAGGACAGGAACACAAGCAGAAGGAACCTGGAGGCAGGAGCTGATGCAGAGGCTATGGAGGGGTGCTACTTACAGCCTTGCTCAGCCTGCTTTCTTATAAAACCCAGGACCACCAGCCCAGGGGTGGCACCACCCACAATGGGCTGGGCCCTCTCCCATCATCACTAACTAAGAAAATGCCTTGCCTACAACCCAATCTTATAGAGACATTTTCTTAACTGAGGCTTCCTCCCTCCTCTCTGATAAGTCTAGCTTGTGTCAAGTNGACATAAAACTAGCCAGTACACCATCCTACTTTCATTTCCCTGACAAAAAACAATTTTGGGGGAATGGGGTTTATTTGGCTTATAATCCAGGTTAAAGCCCATCATGTCATGGAAATCAAGGNAGGAACTAAAACAGCTAGTCATGTTCAATCAAGAGCAGAAAGANAGGGAAAGCATATATGCCTTCTATTCAGCTCACTCTCTCATTCTCATCAAGTTCAGGGCCCCAAACTAGGGGATGGTGCCGCCCACAANGGGTTAAGTCTTCCCACATCCATTAACAATCAATACAATCCTCCACAGACATACCTCCAGGCCAGTCTTATCTCGACAATCCCTCACTGTGACTTTCTCCCCAGGTGACTGTAGGTTGTGGAAAGTTGACAAATAAAATGAACCATCACATCAGTTTTCAGAGGAAGAGACAGGCCATATTCCTAGTTATTCTCTGGCTGTATCCTGCTCCAGTCTCAAGCTTGTGGGGGTTCAGGGTATGGGACTATAAGGTGGTATCACAACAACCCCTTTTGGTAACTGACACTCTGCAAGGGAAGAACATTCAAACACCCAGAGCCTTGGAAGCTGGGGATCAGGGCAGACTAAAGTCATGGAGTATATCCCAGAAGCAGCCCAGGCCTGTGTTTATTAAAGGACCCCATCACCTAAGTAACAGGCCGCCTGCAGCAAGTCATAGCACAGACACTAAAGTGCTTGCACAACAAAGGACAGCTGAGAGATTTGTTCCCTGGTCTGCAAACCAAGGTCTGATTCAAACTGGTCCCGCCTACGTTTAAAAACCACACTTAAAAGTCCAGCTTCCCGCCCCAAATGTCACACAGGTGCCTCCATGAAAGTGAATATGAGCAAATCAGTGAAGAGCCTGCTGCTTCCTCTCACAGTGGAATCCAGCAAGATTAAGCAGCAGAGAGAAAACCAACCTCTCCCTCACCGTGTGTGTGTTTGTGTGTGTGTGTGTGTGTATGTGTGTGTGTGTCAAGTGTGTATGTGAACAGAGTTAGTAGAATGTTCCAGAATTCCCCCAGAACTTCAAGCACTTTGGAGAACCCTTTCCAGATGACAACTGCTACTATTTATCCACTGGAGTGGTTCAGCTAAACCACCTCTACCTCTTACTGGAAACTGGTATGGGAGAGCAGAACCCAGCACAGCAGGGCGTCTTGCTGGAAGCACTCCAGTACCCACTGCCTAGTTCCTTCGGTGGCTACCCAAGAGGCTTTGCACCTGCTCACATTCCTGCAGGACACGGAGATTCTGTGCCGAGTGGTCCCATGAACTCAGTGTCACACTGGAGCTGCAGAGTTGTAATCGCGGGCTAAGTGCTCTCTACTTTCTACCAAGTTACTCATATAGAAGAGGCATTTCTATACTAAAATACAAAGAAAGTGAAAATTCATTTTTTTTTAAGATAGGGTCTCTCTGTAGCCACGACTGTCCTGGAACTCACTTTGTATACCAGGCTGGCCTTGAACTCAGAGATCCACCTGCCTCTGCCTCCCAAGGCATGTGCTACACACATAGCTGAAAAATCACATTTTTTAGTGGTAAAATAGGACTTACTGTGGGCAGCCTCAGACCCAAAGAATTGATGCTTTACGTCAATTCTCTCTGCTCAGACCATCACCTTCAAAAAATGATGGGGAAAGTTCTGTTATCAGGCCCTGTGTAATTTACTGAAATCAGAAGCTGAAATCCACAGTGAAACAGTCACTATCATTCAACAAAACACATGCTGCTCTGCCAGATGATTGCTCAATCAACATATGCAAAGAAGAAATTGGGTTATACAGACCAATGAAACCCAGACCTCCAGCAAGAAACTCAGAATGCAGAGGGGAACACTGTACCTATAGGCTGCTGAATGACAGGCTGACAGCACCCCCAGGCTCCCCAGTCAGTGTGACAGGGGCCTCAGGCCTGGGCAGTGAGGCACATCCAACCAGGGACTTTCCACAGCACCTCCAGCTGTCCTGTAATGAGAGCACCCTAGCCCATGTCAGCCAGGTACCCCTCCTTCCGGGATCCTGGGCTCTGGAGCCACTGGCCAGAAAGGCTGTGGGACTGAGTTCCTCTAAAGACACTGGTCCTCAAGAAAGACAAGGACCCTGAAATCTTTGGTTTGAACCTCGGAGCTGCTNGGCTTCCCTACAACAGACATGGAAGGATGACTGACAGCTGACCATCCTTTTTGGCTTTGGAAACTCCTGTTGATCTGTCTTTTCTACACTCCATGCTCAAAGATACACTAGGTGCAGCAGAGTGACCCATCTCTACTTTTCTCCTCACCCTAGCAGGTCCCGAGAAACACCTGGACCTGGGGAGATGGACATCTCCACTATCTCCAAAATACTGGTGGGTATCTGAAGGGTGCCCAAGTCTAAACAGCCTGTGCATGGNAAGGAGTCCTGCCATAGGCACTCCACCCTAACCCCAGCACCCAGCATCCCAAAGCTCAGACACTCCTGGTCCCAAGATGCCATCTGGAGTCCTGCTCAGCTAGTCCTGCTCAACTCTTCCCCTCAGGATTGTCTCAAGCCAGCAAGACTTTAAAATGTCACTTTTCCTAGGGTAAAAAAAACAATCAGAAGAACTCCGCACCCTGACAACTCAGGATAGAATCAGACTCCACAGGAGAGGGCATCCAAACCCTGGGAGACCTGAGAAGCANTGTNTCCTCAGAAACCTGGCCGGGAGACACCTGGAGATCTGCAAAAGAACTCAGTTCAGGAATAGCTGACGCAAAGCCCAAGACACCCAAATCCCAAAGCATTCCCGTGTCTCGTTTTAACACAGTGAATTTCCGTTCTGATCAAGAATGACTCATTTATAGTTTGCTGTGAAAAAAAAATGAGAAAATACCTAGGTTTCTTTCATTTTAAATTGCCCCTCCTAGAGCTTGCTACGCTAGCCNCCAAGATCACATGAAGCCTCTCGTGGGATGGACAGGAGGCTCCCTGGCTGGCTAGTCTGCTGGGAAGGTGTGCACCCAGGGTCACCCCCATGTGGCCACACATCTCATGCTGCCAACAGCACATTCCTCATGGGCTGGAAAACTTCTAGCACTTCAGGTCCCACTAACGACAGAGCTACATGTGACAGGCTGTCAGGAGGAAAAAGGGTGGCAGGCTGGTGTTCTACATAAAGTGTCAGCTCTTACAGTTGCCATGACTCGGGAAGCTTCAGTTTAAATGTGTCACAGCACAAAGTCCCCATCCTGCAGAGCTTTGCCAGCCAGGAAGTTAATGACTGCTTCAGAAATGGAGGATAGGGGGGGGGCAGAGTGAGGTCTGAAGGAGATATGACCTTTCCCAATTAGGAGGATGCCAAAGCTGGGGAGTCCTGTCCCACACGGGGAGAGGAGTCTCTGCCTCATCACTGGGAAATCCTGATTGAGTTGTGGCATAGGGGACATATTCTTTACCTTCTGGTGGATGGCAAGGCTGGTTAAAATCAGCCATGTCCAGGAGAGACCTTGTGGATGCAGTCACATATGATATATCTGCCGGCTTCCACCAGGGTAGATGGGGTTCTACAAGGAACACGGGGCTCNGAGTCATATGACTCACTATGGAGTCANCTAGAACTGGGGACCCACTAGAATGCACATCCCTGCTGGCGTGGGCTCCTGGGAACAGCGACACAGGTTAGTCTGTGCTTCCAGAGCGGGGATCCACCACAGCCCACAGGCTTCACTGGTCAATCCCTAGCAATATGCCAAGGTAGCAGATGCCTGCTGTAGATAGGAGCACAGCGTTGGGGAGCCCTGCAGACACCGTCTACTGTCTGACATAGGGGGTGCTAGAAGTCACATGGCAACCTTCCTCTTCCTCTCTCTTCTGCAACTTCTGCAAGATGCCCNCTCCCCAGCTTTCCTAGGGTGTGTTCTGTAAAACCAGTCAGTACTTGAAGGCCATGCAAGGCTGACCAAACTCCGATCTGCTGTCTGGAGTCACACCTCAAGGGACTTGCCCTCCACCACTGTCTTTAGGTGACTCACTCTTGTGCCACTTGACCATGCCTTCCCTAGAGCTCTAGGCAAGGACTTCTCCCACAACCCAGGAATATCCAGGGTACATGGTCCTGTTGGTACTGAATCCAAGGACCTCACTTCGGCACACAGTGCCTGCCCGTGTCTGTGCAGCCCAAGCCACTAGCCAGCTCCTCTCTCTCCTAGCCCACCAAAGCCAACTACCACTCAGGTCCTAGAGCCCAGTGGCATGCTTCTCTTATCTACAGACCCCAGTTCTCACAAAAATGGCTGCCTGTGAGGCTTCGCCCATCTGTCTCTCCCACTGCTGATGAGTGAATTTCAGGCCAACCCTCAATGAAGTTACTAAACTTTCTTGAGTTTTCTCCATTCCTAGTAGAAAGATCTGTAAACCTGATGCAAAGCCACTGGTTGCCGCCCGTACCCCTAGTACATGAGCCAGTAGAATTAGTAGAATTAAGCCCTCTTTGCCCTTAACAACTAAGTTCTCAGTGGTTCTGTAGCAGAGGATTCTGGGAGTAGAACCTGCAATAATTTATGACTTGGGATCTTAAATGGAAGAGCCTGATTTCTAGACGTCCTCAATGATTATGACCACACTAGGCCTCCACAGACCCAGCTCACTCTTTGAGGGACAGCCACCACCCTGGCCTAAGTCCACCTGGCTTCGGAAACACACTCACTGACAAGTGATTAACCCAAGGCTCCAGTCACACAGCAAGGGATTTTATGTTCTAAATTGGTTACATTATACCCAGAGCCTATCAATGGCTTGATAACTTGAACATATAATTCCATACCTTTTGCTCTTTAAACAATAATTCAGTCTAATCCTGCCGCTGAAGCCAAGATTTCCACACTGAAAGTGCACTTTCTGTTTGATTAAACACTAATAAATGCAAGAATGAAACCCCAGTCTTTTATCTTACAGTAAATTCTTCAAAGACCATATACTTTAACAATTAATTTCTTCTCTAGAGAAAGAGACAGGTCCTTCCTCTCTCAGATAAGTTTCACAGTCTCAAGTCTTAATTACAACCATTAAACATAATTTATTATAGTTCAGGGTTTATAGAAAAATGACATCATAGCATAGGTTCTTGGGTTCCTGAAGTGACCTGTCAGTCAACAGGCCTCTGGTGGGGTATTCTAGACAACCCTTGGTGGACAGAAAGAATCATCATGATCCTTCTCACTGCTGAGACACCTGTGCACAGTGTCAACCCTCACCAAAGTGGGAGACACCACCATGCAAACAGATCTATATACAGAGAGAAGCATAAAAACCTTAGCATTTTCCTATGTGTATGTGTGTTTAATATTTTAAAATTTACAAAGTATTTTCAGGTTTCATACATAAAACAGAATGTATTTGGGGAAAGTGCTGTCAGAGAAAGGAGGTACATGCCACAGGACAAAANAAAAGGTTGAGTTTCCGTTATCATAGAGTATGGAGCCAGAATGTGGACANTGGATGCATAACCNTATGTTCCTAAAACAGACAGGGCACCNAGTGTNGCCTGGCACAAACCCACCCACAGCCATCAAGAGAGTGTCCTCCTATTTGGATCCCCCCAGTTAAGATCACAAAGAGGTTAGCTATTTCCTAAAACAACAAGAAGTAAGTGTTCTGGAACCAGACATCAGCTACAACAGTCTCTGAACAGGGTCCTATTCTCTTCACCGGTGACAAAGACATAATCTGTCCTATTTGGAGCCTAGAGAATTCAAAGGAAGATATCATTCAAACAGACCTGAGCTATGTAGAAAATTCATTTACCTAGAGAACAGTAGACATCTGGACATGGACAGAAACAAGATTACCCAGGCCTCAGAAGCTTTTGAGCTCTGAGNGGCCTCTCGGGTCACCTTTGTTGACCAAACAGGCAAGAACAAGAAGGCAGCCAGAAGCCTCCTCATGGGCTAACCAATCATCAAAAAGTGGTATATTACATATGGTCTCATCAAAGGTCAGTTTGAGAAGGGTAAACTGAGGTACAGCAGCTTCAAGAGCNGCCAAATGGACACATGTAAGCACTCAGGGTAAGGTGACAGGTCAGAAACAAGCAACAAGACANAGAGTGGACACCACAGAGAAGACACAGCCAAGCAAGCTCACAACTTGCTCTGGAGAGACTGACTGAGGCAACTGGCTCTTCAGGATGCTCGGCACACTCAGGCTTGNACTGACCTATCACACGCACTCTCCGTTTCCAGACAAAAGCTAGGGCAGCCATNTTACCAATAGCATAATGCCAATAGGTACAGAACAGTCATGCTAAATCTGAAGTCTGTCTCTTGGTATCTAACAGCCTCGAATGGCAGAGCACAGTACAGACACATCCCAGCTGAGCTCCCAGACAAGTCACCCCTAACCTCACCAGGTAACACTGCCTGTGAGCTCACAGCATGGAGGGCTCCTCCCTTCTGCGGCCATATAATAGTGTTCCCTTCTTGATGCTCACACCTGAAGTATGCATATCCTCAGATCTGAGCACTTACTTAACAGACACTCATTTCTCTTCTCCAAACTACCATCATCAGCCAGTCCCACTTGGAGAAGCCCTTCTGTATTTCTAATGCCAATACTCAAAACTGGTACTCAATTTGGGTGTTTTCAACTCTCAGAGGTCTCTGTGTATCTGTGGTGGCTTGTTTGATCTTTGCTGAGTGCATACAGTGTTAGGGACTCTCCCAGATGAACAGTAAGCTGGGTGAGTTTCCAAAAGAAAGATGATAACCAACCACCCCAGAAGGTCCAATCTCACTGTAAGTATTTCAAATGGTGAAATGTTACTTATGGAAGGGGGCTGCTATCNACTGGAGATTTATATTAAAATTGACCTAATGGAAGTTAAATGCTGTATTAGTTACTTTTCTCATGGATGTGACAACTTATTTGGTGGAAGTAACTTAGGAGAGGTTTATTAGGGCTCTCTGTTTAGGGCTACATCCATCACATCATGGAAGGCATGGAGGTGGGACTTGCAAGGAAGTCAGAGCTCCACCTCAGGTGTCCTACCTCAGGAGCCATCCATCTTGTTTTTTGAAACAAGGTCCTGGAATTTCTCAAGCTAGGCTGACTGGCCAGCAAGCCACAGGCGAGCACCTGTCTCACCTCCTCAGCNCTGCTGTTACAAACATGCAACAACATACCTGGCAATTTTACAGGGGTTCAAAGTCAGTGACCATAATGCATGGCAAGCACCTTTGATGAGTCTTCTCCTCAGTCCTTTCTTGCTCTGTTTGCTTACTATGGATCTCCAAGAAGTACNGACATTCAAACGCCTGTTAGAGAAAACAGTCCTCTGGACTTGGAAGTCAACACAGTATCTATTCTTGTGCGGTGATCTGCCATGCACAGGCCCACCTATGCATGTAGTGGATAGCTACCTGGCTAAAGGGGCCACCTTATAGCTAAAAGTCAAGATAGCTATCCACTACATTATCCACTACATATGCACACTGCACTTTTATTTTACCCTGTGTGCTCATACGACTCACAGGACAGTTCATGGTGACCATGTTTAAAGAGCTACAATCTCAACCATGCCCTGAATCTGTGGCCTGCTGTTGCTACAAGGATGTGCATATTCTATCTGGGGGACGGATACTATCANNTAGGCACTGATTTCCCCCTTAGTGAGCCAGCTTCATGGCTCACCTAGCAAGGTGTGAGACAGGATCCAGGTCCAAGAGAGCTGGACACTTGACCTAGAGGAAGGAGCACTGCTTTGCAGCCAGCTCCCT
>LZPO01108074.1:109194-123095 GCA_001675575.1 Neotoma lepida | reverse complement strand
CTTAACAACATCCCAGGGAATGAGGCTCATAATCTCCAGAGATCCTTCTCCCAATTCCAGAGGGAGTCAGTCGAGGGTCAAGGTACCCACAAACTTGGGGTCTAGTGAGGGCCCATCTTCCTATTCTTGTTCCCTTCTCAGTGTGCCCTCACATGTGAGAAGGAGATCATCTTTCGGGACTCTTTCATCTGTGCACAAACCCCAATCCTGAGAGCAGCAGTCGTGACCTATCACCTCCCAAAGGCCCTACCTCAATTCTGTCCCCTTAGAGGTTCACCTTCAACATAGGAACCCCAGGGGACTCCAAATTCACACTGCCATATACTGTATGCAAAGAGGAGGGAGCTATCAGATTAGATGAGATTTTAGTGCTTTAAATGAAAAGGTTAATGTTTAATATAGAAAAATCACTGTCTTAAGCTATTTGATTTGCGATATCTATGTGGGAAAGGTATACGTAAAATCCACATCCATACGCAGAATCTATGTAGGAGTAAAACCAGACCAACCTGTAACTGATTTATCAGCAAATGACACAATGACTGAAGTGTTACACAAATATTTTTCCTTGGAAATAGGGATTATTACAGAATTATCTGTAAGTTACACCCCATCTTAGTTCAGATAATTGGATAATATAATTATCTCTCTCTCACACTAACCTATCTTCACTATCATGAGGGAAACTCCAATAGTATATTTCAAAAACCAACAAAAAATGTACAACTGTGAGGCATTATCGTGAAACTTAACAATATTTTCATCTCCATTATAGTAGAAATCAATTCTTAAGACAAGATTTACCAATGAAAAACCTCACAGACTTGCAGTGTTAATTTCAAAGATAATTTGAATTCGAACAATGTGGACTTTGGTGGTAAAAAGGCTTTGCATCTGATTGCTTCTTTAAACTACTACACTGGATTTCCCCACAAGGACACAAATGTTCAGGGGGACCTGAAACACCAGCTGCAGCAGNGCACAAAGGCACGTAGAGGGCTGGCACCAAGAGGGCAGAACACGCTCTCCAACTTACTTTGGGAGAGAGCAACAAAAGTCCACAATATTCACCAGGCTGTCACTTTCACTCATTTGGGGATACCTTTACAAAGTTGAGACGTTTCCACTCGCATTGTCTTCCCACAATGAACCCAAGGCCAGGATAGCTTAGGGAAATAGCTAGCAAGGGTTCTGCCCTTAGTGCCCTGTAGGGGACCCATGACCTCACAGAGTCCCAGCGCCTCTAGGAGACACCTGCCCTCACAGACCCCCAATGTCCTCCAGAGGACTATTGCCCTCACAGACCCCCAGTGCCCTGCAAGGAATCCCTTCCCCCACAGACCCCCCACTGTAGTCCGTTAGAGGAGGGAACTATAACCCCACAGTGTATCTACAGTGACGAAGTTGGGGTTCAGCTATCTATCTACCTTGTCAAGAGACTTTTATACTATTGACTGGTGCTAAGTATCAAATCCATTAGATACAACTTCCTAGACACATCTTCCATTGCAAAGTAGGAAATACAAGCTTGTATTGTGACAAAATGAAGATGTGCACTTGTATATATCATGTTAACCATTTTGTAGATACACTAATTCACAAGTATTAAACAAACTCAACATATATAGTCATCACTTCTGTCCATATCCCAAACTTGTTCATCATTTCCAGGAGATGCCAGATCTCANTGACAACAGGCAGCCCCTGGCCCTAGAAACCACCATCCTGACTCTACCTTTGCATGCTCTGGAGGCCTCATGTAAGAGCCCTCTTATAGTAAAGTACCTGCCCTTTAAGGTCTGGCTTTTTCACTAANCAGAGTATCTTTTAGACTCACCCATGCTGTCATGTCTGACTCTAATCTTTAAGACTGTAGACCATCCCATCACATAGACATGGCACACTTGGGTTAGCTACCATCAAGGGGCAAGTGCTTTTGCCTCTGGCTGATGTGGGTCAAACTGTTAGAAACAGACATTTGTGGGGACAATTCTTTCAATTGTCAGTCATACTCGCTAAATCCCAATGTTCTACCCATTCCCACCCACCAAAACCTAAAGCTTTCCCTCAGAACTGCCCTCTTGCTTGTGCTTTTCATCAGCCACAGAGTTTCTCTGAAGGGCACTTGCAGGCCCTCCCTGCAAGTGCTGAGCCATGACACAATCCTGCCATACTGCAACACATCGGCTCAGTGGATGGACTTTCTCCAGCCACCCACCCACAGACCCAAAGCTCGCACACCTCCTCCTGCTCCTGGGCATGGACAAAAGAAGAAGGACCAGAATGGGATATCTTTCCTCTTGTGCACAGTCCCCCACACCAGGTCCACTGCTCTCTCCTGAAGATATTTATTGTGCAGAGAGTGGGAGAGAGAAGTTGGGGAAGAGAAATATGATACCTTGACATCACACTGTAGGATTTCAGCTAAAGATTGGGTCCACCCTAACCAACCCGGAAGGAACTAAGAGCTAGCTACCATGATGGCACACTGCTTTCTCCTTTGATTAAAGGAGAACTTCAACAGAAGCAGTACAGGAGGGCAAGGCAACGTTAATGTGCCAGACAAACAAAAAGAGAGAGGGCCAACNGAGCTTGGGGGAGGACGAGCCACGCTGCGCTGTGCACAGGAGTGCGGGCAGATGCAATTTTGAGCACGGTCTCCAGGGGCAGACACTGCCATGAGTGTCATGTGAACAACAGCGGCACACTATGGGAACGCAATAAAAATTAAACCATCGAGAGAGGGAACTTTATCCCACAGCTTAAAGCAATATCCATTCCAGACACTTTTGCGTAGCAGTAATAAACATCTCATACAGGAAAGTGAAAATTTCAACCCAACAGGAAAAAAAAAACAAAAAAAAACATAAGCCTTATAAAGTCAAACGCCAGACAAGAACTCCTGGCTTCACAGTAAACTTGCACAGTTGCCTTGGGGGTCTAACCCCTCAGACCTGCTTTTTGGAAATGACTGCCCAAGTGATCTCATTTTGCTGATTATTTCATTCGAGTAAGTAAGAAGTAGCCAAATTCTAGCTTCATGACAGAAGCCCACTGAGAAGCTGGTACCTCTCATCCTGACACACGNGGCCTTCCCCTCAGAGAGCCCCAAACCTGATCCTTACCTCCTCCTAAGCAGTGTTTTGCCTGAAGGTCACCTGATAGTCACTAACTTCCTTTCTAGTGTCCTGTTCCCTCCTCCAGCTTCCAGCCCCTACTCACCCCCCCCTGCAGCCTACACTTACCGCGTGTTCTAGTTGACTTTCTGTTGCTGTGATAAATGCCACGACCAAAAGCAACTTAGGGCATGAAAGTTTATCTGGCTTACACTTCCAGGTCAAAGTCCATCACTGAGGAAAGTCGGGGCAGGAACTGAAGTGGAAANGGCACAGGAAGGGAGGGTGCTTCCTGGCTTTTTCTCTGGCTTGCGCAGCTAGCTTTTTCAAGCAGCCCAGGTCCACCTGCACAGGGGCAGCACCCCCGCAGCAGGCTGAGGCCTTCCACATCAACCACCAATCAAGACAATGCTTCAAGTGTAGCCCCCTGCTCAGGTGATTCTAAGTTAGGGGAAATCNTTATTTAAAGACAACCACCATACCATACATGGGGCTGCGGCGGATGCTCTGTGCCTTCTGAAGGCTGAAGATGATNTGGNAGCTAGAGTCACTTGGAAGATCTTTCTGTATCAGTTATTGTTCTCATTGCTGTGACAAAATACTAGACAGAGGTGACTTAAGACGGGTGGTGGGTTTACTTGGGCTCACAGTTTGAAGGCGGGACAGTCNATCATGATGGGGAAGTACAATGGCAGAAACGTGACACATCAGGTCTCCACAGTGGGGACAGTCACCTCTCTCTCTTTCTTCAGTCTGGGTCTCCAGCCCATAAGGAAGATGCCACCCACAGACAGGCCGAGTCCTCCTACCTCACTCAATCCAATTTGGGAACTCTCTCCCACACACACCCCACAGTGTCTCAGAGATGACTCCAGATGCTGTCAACTTGACAATCAGTGCTAACCTCACACCTTCTTCATGGCAAATCTGGGACCCAACCCCTGTGACATTTTGCTGTAAGAATGCTATTGCCACCTATGGCTCTGGGGCAGACAGGATCAGAAGGAAAAACTAGATGGCCTACCTAAGAGAAGGNAACTTTAGTGAGAAAAGCTGAGGGGTGATTCCTGGAAAACAAAAACAGCTCACACAACTTCTAGAAGGCATTCCAACCCTGCAAAGGACTTAATATCCCACCTGAATCAGTGACCTAGTAAATGTTTCATCTCAATTCAAACCCTAAAACACGGCAAGAATAGAAGAAGAGCTTTCGACTTGTTTCCTGGTTCCTCAAGTTTAACAGATAAAATGTATTGAAAGCAGATCCATATTTATTTGGGGGGACTGAAAGGTTTCTCCATCTCGCAGGGAACTAATACAATCAAAACACTAGCAAACACAGCCGTGCGTAAAGAAATACAGTGTGAGGCTGGACAATAAAAAGTTGCACAGAAACCATTTGTCATTTTGGCCCACTCACCAGAGGCTCTGTGAGCCTGCTTCCAACAGCTCAGGTCATAAATCCCCATCCTGGGCCCACTCACAGGACTTTCTGCCCCTGGTGGCAGAACTAAGACTTTCTAGTTACTGGAAAAAAAAAAAAAAGAACTAGAAAGTTTCATGTGTGTGCCAGCATCCTGGGCTCAACAAGATCCCTGACTTCAGACAACCAAATGAACTTCCTCCATCAGGGTCTTCCCCCACCCCACCCCCCAGGATCCTGGCCTCAGGCTCAGTAACTGACTTCCAGGTAATCTGAGATAACTATAGTCCATGCAGCCCAGAACCTGACTAGAAACTCTATGACCCAGCCATAAAACAAAACCCAATGTTTCTAGTCACCTTCTTCCATAGGCATGAACCTGACTTAGACACTGACAGTGAGAGAAAGTTAAATCAACACTAAAATGACATAAACCAAAAAACAAATATTATACCCTCTGCCTGCAAGAAATTAAACCATGTAGTAATGTCTGATAACTCATAATCATAGCTCTACACTAACCAAGATCCATCTCACTTTGTCCTCAAATGGCTCTTCCCTCCCATGTCCTCACTGGCTCTTACCATCTTTTCCTCATAAGTCTCTTCCCAGGCTCTGTCTTGCTTAATCCTCACCTAGTTGTCCACAGTAAACCATAAAATATAGAATCCATATTTTAGAGAGAATATAGATGCTTGGAGATCCCACACAGCACAGCCAAGGACACACAAGCCACTGAATAGCAGAGAGGAGAATGGAATCCTGTTTAGAACCTGGTGGGAAGAGGCCCATGAGCAGATGCTGGTACCTAGCATCTTAACTACGACCATATTGCTCATTAAAGGCCCAAAGAAATATGTTCCATGAAGATCATCCAGAAAAANATTAGATATCCACATCCAAAGACCAAAACATTTCAAGGAAGGGGGAGTTTTCAGAGATGATTTGAGTTTGAGAGAGGGTAGAGAAAAGTAAAAGAACAAACTATAAAAGCACAAAGCAAACCAGGGACCACGCAGTTCTACAAGAACAGGACTCTGAGAAACAAAGCAAGAGGAACTGGTAGGGCTGGCTAGGACCTGGCAGCAAGTCTTGGGCAGTCAGAAGGGCCAATCAGTAAAGGGCCACAAGGATACTCAATGCTCAGTAGAAGCTCTGAGACCCAGTGGATGATTATTTCACCTGCCCTAAGTAGCTGAAAAGGAAATGAGAGGCAGAATTTNCAGAAAACCCATAGAACTGTAAAACTCTTTTGCTGGGAAGCAAGGAGCATAGAAGAAGGAGGAATCAAAAATGGCACCAGAAGACTCCTATCCCAGAGGGCAAGGTGCAATTGACAGGGCAAGACAGGCAAGGAGACAGAGATAGGAGTAGGGCAGTGAGACAGCGGGGCTTTTAACGCATACAGTCGTGGCTTATTAACATCTAGGACGAGATCATTTTCTGTCCAGGCCGAGGGGTGAGGAAAGCTGTCTTATGNATAGTTGGGTGTTTACTGGCATCCTGGCCTCTACCCACTNAATGTCAAAAGCAATCCTTCAAATGATATAGCTAAAGACATCCCCAGTGAGAACGAATCCACCCCAGCTGGGAACCATTAGTCTCATGAAGAGACTCTGCAAACTGAGACATCAGGAACAAGGAGGAGGGCAGATTTTACTAAGGCTTCCGGGTGTTTCATGAAACCCACTGGGGTTGGTTGGGTGCTCAGAGACACACTGAGGGAAACAGCTAGCCCGGGACCAGTTGCTGCAAGCCTCCTGNTGTGCTTATAAAAATGGTTATNNAACTACAACGTCCAGTATAATGAAGGAACCAGAAACACATGGAAGCAAGACGCCATGAGCAAGAACAAGCAAGCACAAACAGCGCAGACCCGTGGACTTGAGTGGTTGGCTCTATCAGCTACNGACAAAAGGTAACAAATTCTAAAGAAACAGGGCTGGCGCGGGGTGAGCTCAGTGGTAGAGTGCCAGCTTCGCATGCATGGAGCCCAGCTCAGGCAACTGTAGGTTGACATTCGGGGCTCTCTGCGGGCAGGTGCAATGGCAGGCACCTCATCAAGGAAGCACCTAGAAAGCAAGATGCTGATGGGATGACAGTGTGGTCGGTGTGGTGGCTCCAAGTCCTCAACAGGGGGTACCAGAAATGTGGAGGACTTTCTGACGGTTCCAAACACTGTGTGAGCTATTGACATGTAAATGGTAGGAAACAGAATGTTCTGGCATATGGGAGACAGTCCCTATCTACAATGCCATCCTGAATTCCTGGTTACTTTCCAACGCCTGTGACACATTCCACTCTGCNGCCAATCAGAACCCAGAGCATAACTCCACCTATCACAACACACAGAGACACGTTCAGCCTCGGTGCTTTGATTCACAAGGTTTTCCAAGAAAGAAGCACAGTTCTGGTGCTACGATAAAACACCATGACTAGTGTAAATTAAGAAAAAGGTTATTTTGGCTTCAGATTCTAGTGGACTAAGGGTCCATCATGGTGGGGAGGCATAGCAGCAAGTGGCAGGCATGCCAACAGGAACAGGAAGCTGATCATTTACATGTCACATTTGCAGGCACATTTGGAAAGCAGAGTGCAAACTGGAGGTGGCTGGAGACTTTCAATCTCTAAACCTGACCCTAGTGATATACTTCCTGCACTCCCTAAAGCCCCCTAAACAGTGCGACCAACTGGGGACCAAGTATTCAAATNTCCAAGCTTACGGGGAATATTCTCATTCAAACCACCACACCAGGCTTTTCCTCAGTGAAACGACGAACTTCATTTGCTTTGGAAACTGACATAAAGTGGTCTAACCACCATTGTGACAAAACTTTGTACCAATACAATGATGTATGACCATTTAAGAAGCCGACTGCATGGGGAGCTGCCAGATACACGTGGCCAATGACCCTTGACCTTGTCCCGCACAGCACTGCCCAAGTACTCCTACTCTAAACATGTACCACTCTAACCACTGCTCTTTCCTTCCTTTAGGTTCTCATTAAGCAGTACATGTAGTTAGTATCCATGAATTTCATTTTCAGGGGTGTAAAGGGAAGGTCATAGGACGCACACTATAAAAATGGGTAATACAAATTGGAATGAACGAATTATTAAATAAAAAAGAGGACTCAAAGTTGGGGGTAGGGAGATGGGGCAAATCTGAGAGGAGTTAAGGAAAAGAATTGGGGACATAAGTGATCAGAATACATTNTATTAAATTAACAGAGTTAATATTCTTCAGGCNGGACATGGTGTCATATACCCTTAATCCCAGCAGTTGGAAGGCAGAGGTAGGTGAATCTCTATGAGTTTGAGACCATCCCAGTCTACATAGCAAGTTCCAAGCCAGCCAGGGCTACATAGTGAGACCTTGTCTCAAAAGCAAAAATAAAATATTTTAAATAACAATAAAAAATTAAAAAGGGATAATGGGTTACACCACTGAAAGCCATCTGTCCACAATAAGCAGTTCCCTAGCTCACATCCCAAGATAGAGAAACAAAACATTGCCAAACGTCTTCCTTAAAACTTTANGGACTAAAATAGTTAGCCTCTGATGTCTAAATAACTTAATTACAAAAAATCAAAAGGAAGAAGAAGGAGGAAAAATAAAGGTCCATGACATTCAGACCGGGAGTGCTAACTGAAGAGAATAAAACTCCCAAGCCCTTGGATCTGTGAGATTTNCACACCGCTTCCACTCGTGTGTTAGGAGGGCTGAAGCCAGAGCTTCTAAATGAAAGGCAGTGCCACCAGACACAACACAATAAAAGGTATTAAAATCTTCAAAACCTTCAAAATGCATCATTGCTGCCAATTATAAGAATCACTTCAACTTAATTTCAAAAACACATGCCCCCCCCCCACAGAAAGCCCCTTTTTATATTTCAAAGAATATTACATTAAGGTACTAACTCACCTTCCAGCCATAATATCACTCTCTCTTATTGCTACACTGCATTTCATAGACACTTCTCATCCACGAGGCACACTAATTCAGGTTAATTTTATTGTATTTTGGTGCTATCTCGCATTTGTGTGCAATTACCTTTATCATTTTATTGCCTGGACAGAAAGCAATCAGAACAATTATTTGAAAATGGAGGTTTATAAATTCTAAATCACAGCTGCTGGCATCTTTGATAAAGCAGCAGCTTTATCTCAGGAAGTGGCAGGGATATCAGATAAATCATACATCAGTCAAGTGCAGCTGACCCCCAAGTGCATTGCAGAATATCACAAGTGCTTCCAGAGAGACTTTCCTGCCTCATCCATCATTCCTCATAATACTAAAATAGCTACACACCTGAAAAACAGAAGCCAGAAGATAATAAAATAAAGAAGAAAAAAACAAGGAGTGTGGGCGAAACCATTAACTGCTCTCCCTTCCAGACTGTGAGACAGGGATTGCAAACTGGACTGTGCACATAAACACGATTCCACAGTAACTCTAAATATCTGTATTCATATTCTTCAACTCTGTTCTAAATACAAATGAAATGTNGAGGAGAGTCATAAAAAGCAAAGGAGAATCTCTGAACTGCATGCATTTTCCACCCTGTGTGGAGTGGGCTCTTCAACTCAGCTGCGGCTCTCACATCCACTGGACAACACAGAACCACTGCGTCCTGACATCCGGGTCTGTAGTTACTGTTTCACCCTAAAGTTATTGCTAGAAAAAGAATGAAAACTCCATTTGGAAGACAAGAGTAAAGGGAAAAGCTTAGGATTCATAGTGCTTCCCTGTATGGTCCATCACAAGTTCAAGGCCAGTCTGGGGTACATGGTAAGTTCCAGGGCAGACAGGGCTACTCAGCAAAACTGTCTCAAAATATGCAAACAAAATAAAATAAAAGGAGAAATGGTTGATCTCTATGTGTGTTTCCCCCAAGGTTAAGTATGCAACAGGGGGTCTGGTAGTTTAGGAAGGAAGGGTGGCCCCTTTTGATTACCTATCTTCCCCTGGGACCTCAACAGCAGATTTCCTTCAGNAAGGAGGCACAGCAGACAAGGCTGCTGGCACACACTATCCACACCTTGAATTAACTCGCTTTTATAAGGCAAGATGAAATAACTGTATAACCATTTCCTTTTTTGTCTCTTCAGTACCCATAGGCAGGCAACCTCTTGCCACTGGGTCATCTGGGGTTGGGGACATGTCATCCACCCATGCTGGCTCTGACTCCAGGCTTTCTGTGCACTATCTTATTGCACCCCTCACATCTTACCTGATCCAGATCAGAGCCTCTGCAGGAGAAAAGCAGAGTGGTCAAGGGACTTANCCAGAGTCAAGCACAGGATGGCAGGTAAGTGCCCAAGGACAAATCAACACACTTAGGGCCTGGACTTTGGCCAGGACTCTACTCCAGGCTGAGTAGAAGGGATTGGGGTCCTCCACAGTAACAAATGCCAACACAAAGCCACTGGGGTTCTGGATTAACTTCCAGAGCAAGGCCTTTATGTACTGCCTTTGAATCACAAACTAAACTCCATCTCATCACATGGACTAAAGGATAGGAGAGAGCTTAGAATCAGATAACATTGCCCTAGTCAAAGTGGGGCAGAGAGATGCCTAACTCAAAGTATTGCTGCCACTGGTCTTCCAGTATGCAAGCAAGTGGGCCTGAGCAGATGGGTAAGTACTTCCTTCCAGGTCTACCAGGACAATGGTGTTGGGAAGTTCCAAGTTACTCTCCAGTTGAACCACTGTGGGATGAGAAAGAGGCTGAGCATCTGCATCCTCAGAACTGGAGTGAGTATGGACTTCACATCAGCACACCATCACTTGCCAACCTGTGAGTCCAGGCAAAGAGCCCTGACTACCCTCAAGTTAAAAAGAAACATGAGAAATGAAAGAGGAGGACCCAGTGAGTGTTCATAAACAAAGCCAAGGGGCAGATAAAGAAGAGCAGCCGCCGTGGAAACTAAGCAGCACACGCTGACCCTAGGAAGTGGTTATAGATTGGATGACACTGCAAAGTTCTAGGAGGACACACCCACAAGACACTCAAAACCTCGGCAAACAGACCTGCCGGTTCCCAAAGGAGTCAAATACATGTTCCCACGTTGAAAGTGATTAGTTACAGACATCTTTTTGGAGACACTGGCTAACCTCCAGTCTAGAGAAGGCAAAGATGCTGTATTCTACTGGAGGCAAGACATACCTGAGACAATTCGGGGGACAAGGGTTCAGAAGAGGCAGCAACACACTGAGCCCACGAGTACATGAAACATACCCTAAACTTCATGGCGGCTTCAAGTGCAGGCATGATAAACCACCCAGCCAGCCTCTACTAACTGAGAGAAGAACAAGAAAGATTCTGTTTGCAAAGGATCAAGCCTTAAGAGTTAACATGGAGTCTCTTTCTGTACCATCACAGTTCAGCCACCAGGAAGTAGCTGACCTAAAGTTACTGAGCAAAAATAAGTGGGTTTTTTTTTTGTTGTTTATCTCGAAAACTATGTACAACCAAGATACTCTACAAGCCTACTGGGTCTCAACTGATGTGAAAACTGTCAATGAATCTGGAACCGAGCTAATCAGAGCCACCAAACTATTTGGGTAAGGTTAACACAAAGCCTGAGGCATCCTACAGCTAACACTGAGCATTAGTGAGTTGGTTCCTACAACAACACACCCAGGGAAGAGACAGGATCTAAAAGAAAGGACACCAGCACAGAGCTTTGAGTAACCTGCCTAAGATCATGTTTATAAGGTTGGAAAAGCCAGAACTCCAACATGGGGCAGGCCTCCTCACCACTCTGCCCTAGTGACTTGAAGACACTCTTAGACAGCTCCAGGTGGCCAGTATGGCTTACCAGACTCCACCAAAGCACCACTCTGAGTAGGAAGGCAGGCAACTCCAAGGTACGAAAATGAGAGTTCTTTTGAGCAAATGTGCCACTGGCAATCCCCACATGACTTGCAGAGTCTTAAAACCCCAACCCCGAGGAAAGAGAGAGGCAAAATGTTTGCTGCAAAGAATAACAGAGTTCAGACCCCTAGAACCCACATAATAAAACAAGATGCAGTGGCGTGCATTTTAAACCTACGATAAGATGGGAGGCAGAAACTGGAGAACTGCCTGGAAGTGTACGAGCCAGCTAGCCCAATACCACAGAGTAGCCATAGAAATGAGAGAGATCCTGCCTGGAGCAAGGTGGAAGAAGAGAAGTGACACCAAAGATCACCCCTCTGACCTCCAGACAAGTACCATGGCATGAGTGTGACCCCATGCCTGTGTTCTCGCACGCGCGTGCGCGCGCGCGCGCACACACACACACACACACACACACACACACACTTCAAATCACGTTCACAAAATTCTTTAAATGCTAAAACCTGAATCCTTATCCTTTCTCCAGCCCCAAGAGTTGTAATATTGGCCCATTCTTAAAAGGTTTGTGCCAAAAAAGAGGGCAAGAAAAATGAAGCTATGCTTCAGAAAGAATGAATTAGGGAATACCTAACCTATTAATATACAATAAGTGAATTTTCAGGACAATTAACTCCAAATTATTTTTCAACTGTTTCCAGAAGCCAGAGCTAGTCATTTTACAAGTGTTCCCACTGATGCGCAGTATCCAATGGATGACGAGTGGTAAGAACTGGGCGTTAGTCCTCTGCCACCAGCAAACTCAGCCAAGTTAAACCTTCCGGGAGCTCACGGCTGCAGGGTAAGCTTCCCCGATACACACCGACCTGACCACACACTTTAAAACGTCTCACCATGAAGGCCACGTGGCNTGNACCCCACACACACAGTTTCTGGCAACTAAAGAAGAGCCAGGTCTTTGAAGGGGTTTAGTTCATCTAATGCATTTTCAATATGTCCACTCATGACAAAGGGAATGACCAATCAGTGACTCCTGAGGAGGTGAAAAGGCACAAATTCTACAGGTTCGGGGATTAAAGGAAAAGAAAAGAACTTAAGGAAAAAGCCCTAACTNAGAGAATGCAATGGAAAGTAATGATTAATTTTTCAAGTAAAATAACAAAGGACTTTTGTGTGGCTGTGTGGATATGGGAGAGATAAGCNCATCAGCAGGTACATCTACTTAGAAACACAACATCTATTTTACAAGAGAAGGATTTTGTTTTCTGATCAGTCTGGTCCAAACATCAACAGAGGCACCTTTGAGACTGAAGCCTTTCCACCCAGTGAGCCCAGGAAGTGCTCAACTTCCAAAGCATTTTTTATCTGCAGCTAGTGATCAGAATACAAGGATTTCCTCATCATTTGAAAGACGCTGCCATTATCTACGTAGGCACACTGAAGGGCATCGGGGCCAGGTTTCTCACTTGGAGAAGGAACAACAGATAGGAAGGGTGTTAGGACCGGAGGCACTGGGATGAAATGTGGTGGTTATCAGGAGTGCGGAGGGCAGACGCAGAAACAAGGGCTGCCATGTGTACACGCACAGGTCCTCCAGTATGCAGATCCCTGTCCACTGAGGAGGGNTAGGGACATGAGCACATTGGCAGTGGCCAGCACATCTCCAGGTCTTCGTTTCCAAATGNCATTCTCCATTAAAAGGAACCAAGGACAGGAGTGGAGAAAGTAAGATAAATCTAGAGTGTGCAGTGATACCTGAAAGAAGAATATTCTAGAAAAAGGATGGGTAGGTCCCAAAGACATAGGGTCCTATCTCAAGACTCNACCCAGGGGAAAAGTGAGCATCATTTGAGTAACAATACGATTCATGGCATTGGACCAGCTGCCATAAAGAAATGTCTATGAGTCATGCTAGGTAAATAATTTGTTAAGTAGAAAAGAGAGTGTGGCTCTTCTTAAGAACATCTTCAACGAGTAAATGAAGAGAGAAAGGAAGAANTATAAGCAATTCCAATAGCAGTAACTGCTGCAAGAAGGTGCCATGATGGCCACGATTAGTGGGTGAGCTCCTAGTAGGCAACTAGGAAAGTCTCAAAATGTTCCTCACAAGACACTAATTAAACACCAAGGGAAAATAGTGACTTAATAACTGACGGGGGGAAGTAGTTAGAGAGCTGCAGAATGACTCCATGGGTAAAATGCTTGCTGTATAAGCACAAAGATCTGAGTTTGGATCCCCAACATCCCTGTAAAAGCCAGGTGTGGTAGCATGCAACCCTAAGTCCAGTGCCACGGGACAGAGACAGGCAGATCCTAGGGTCTTGTTGGTGAATCAGTCTAGGTAAAACAGTAAATGCCAGGTTCAGTGAGAGACTCTGTCACAGGAAATAAGGTAGAGAGGGGCAGAGGAAGACTCTGGATATAAACTGCTGACTTCATGTACATGCACAGGCAGATGTATCCGCAAGCATATATACACACATATGCATATACAACACACACACATATGCACATACAACA
>LZPO01108074.1:86847-108821 GCA_001675575.1 Neotoma lepida | reverse complement strand
ACACACACACACATCTGGTTTGGGGTTTTTGTTGTTTTGGTTTGTTACAGGGTCTCATTCTGTAGCCCTGGCTGGTCTGGAACTCACTATGTAAACCAAGCTGGCTTAGAACTCACAGATATCAACCTCTCTCCCCCTACCACCACCTGATCACACACATTTTATTTTGTTAAGCAAAGAAGCATGCTAGGTTTCTCTTACCCAAGGTTCTCAAGGTGACCAGTAGCCTAACCATCTGATGGCCACATGCACCCTGTGAGGAGAGTTTCTGAGGGCACTGTAACCAAGCTGCACAACTCATCTAATCAGGACATACTGGTTAATCTCACTGACAACTGAGGCAAAAGAGTAACCCACTCTTAAACAAGGTCCAGGTTGTGGGAAAAGCAGAACCTGCATGAGCCAAGCATCTCAGCTCATTCAGTAGGCTAAGGNATGGACCTCAGATGTGGACGGTTCTTAAATAACAAGAATTCACTCTCAGTGCGAGAGGTCCAAGTCCAAGTCCATACTTGAAAGAAGAGTGGATGTCTGTCAAAAGCTCACATCCTGGCTTGTGGCTAGCACATATTCCTGGAGTCCTCACACAGTCCAGGGAATAATCTCTCTCAAGTCCATTTTATTAGCACTATCCCCTCCATGGTACTCCACTTGTTTCTAATCATACATCCCTCCAAAGGTCCCACCTTCTGATGCTGTGACACTGGGGTGAGGACTTTAACACAGGAGTTTTGAGGGGGGCAAACCATCACAGGAAAGGAAACAGAGGAGGAGCCACCCTGATGGCAACTTCTCGGGTCACCTAAGCTGCTGACACTGAGCAGGATTGGCTGGAGATCTAAAGTAAAGATTTTTTCTATACCACATGTACAACCTTTCGGAAAGCCCCGAACTATCTTGAGATACAAGGGAAAAAAGAAAAGAAAAGAAGAAGAAAGAAAAGAAGAAAAAAGAAAAAGTAAATGAAAACAGATAAAGAGAAAAAAAAATCCATTGTCATCCATACATGCAGCATCCATTCTGACCCCAAAGACCTGGCTCTGCAGAAGCCAAAGCGGGACAGGAGACAGATAAAGAAAATGCAGGGCTCCTCTGCTCCCCTCACTGTCTGACGGAGGATGGAGCTGGATCAACTGTCAGGGAGGACAGCTGACACCCCGGGATGCAGGGCCACCACCCTGCATATTGCTTCTGAAACAGCTCATGTAGAGTTGGGGGTGTGAGCTGTGGCTGGGAAAGAAAAAGGTTAAACAGATCATAAATTAAGATTAGTGTCAGCTGGCCAGCAGCTTTAGATCTCATTATAAATTACATCAAGAAACTCAGCTCCCCATTACCTTCAGAAACCAATCCCATTATCTGCTCCATAGCACCCACCCCAAAAGGCTTCTCATGCAAAAAAAAAAAAAATCAGAGTACAGAAAGACCCCTTGTAAAGTTTAACAATTAAGGGGGAAAGGGTGAAGCTTACATATATTTAAAAGAACCCTCAACATTGCCTACATNTCCTCTCTAGATTTTCCGCAAAACACCTAGGCCAGGCACGGCTTGTCACTCTAGTTTCATCAGCTACTGTCCATCTGCACAAGCTGAGGAGCCAGAACTTGAAGATATTCTGTCCCAGCTGTGCCCACCCTGAGCAGGTTCTGGGTCAGCCGGGGCATGTAGAGCAGATGGGAATCCTGGGCAGACGGCAGCTAGTATTTTATTTAGACATTTTTATAAGGAAGCCAGAGGTTGCAAGCACCGTGAGGATCGCTATACAAATTCTGATTTTACTAAAATGTTATGTCCCTTGAGTCGAGGTATTAATCTTGTTATGAAAGTAGTCCTCTTCTTGCTGGCCATTCATTAAACTTTCATAAATTTTAAAATGTACTTATTTTTATTGGATCCTACGGAAAAGGCAAACAGAAAGTACAGGGCATGGAGGCAAGAGGCCAATCAGCTTTGGAGGGGCAGGCTGCAAGATGGGCTTATAACCAAAGTTCCCAGTGTCGGGATTTCCTTAAATGCCCCTGAATAGTTTCCAGGGTGTAATAGTGCTTAATCTCAAAACCAGACTCTATTCTCTGTTTTCTTTGTTTAAGAAGGAAAATAAATGAAAAAGAAGACTCCAGAGAGCAAATATGGAAGCTGCCCACTGCTGTGTTCTCTGCAGACAACTGTGTGCATGGGGAGGGCTTCAGTGCTCCCTCCCAGCCCACACGGGACCAGGAAAGCCTAAGGCCATATCAACCTTGTCATCTGAGAGTCATCATCCTCAGCCCACTGGACACTGGGGAGGACACAGAGCTCAGG
This sequence comes from Neotoma lepida, assembly GCA_001675575.1. Taxonomy (NCBI): domain Eukaryota; kingdom Metazoa; phylum Chordata; class Mammalia; order Rodentia; family Cricetidae; genus Neotoma; species Neotoma lepida. The sequence continues at coordinate 106,520 of LZPO01108074.1, read as the reverse complement.
CCTATGGGTGCTCTGGGAATGGCCTGGCATCTTCTAAGGCTGATCCGATACAGGGCTTTATCNGCAGGAACTTACATGGCATGAAGTGCTGGTGTCATTTTAGATGTGTGAAGGAAGAAGCTGGTGGGAAAAGATAAGCCCACCACAGGCCAAATTCCAGAAGTGTTTGACAGGGAAAACATGACTGTGTCACTGTTCCTCAGACTGCCCGTGTGACACTGAGTGAGGCTGATTATATAAATGGTTGCAGAAATTTGGAGTAGGGCCCATCAAGAGAGATGAGGGTTCTGCTTCTCTACAAGCAGACACGAATGTAAAAGTTTGGGAGCCCATTTATCTACCACATAAGTCAAGGCCAGGAGATGAAACATGCAGGCTGTCTCTTACCACTAAGCCTATAAAAGCTTCGGCTCCGTGGGAGGGGGGAGCATTGTACTTTAATAAGCACTCTATTAAACAAATAAAACCAAACACCTAATTACCAAGCAACTATTTATAGTTTCTTAAATAACTTAACCCAGTTTTACAAAGCAGATATTTTAAGTCTCAAAGAAAAGTCTCTGCCAATGACAGCATCAGGTACCACATTGACTCTGCCTAGACTCAGAGCATCTTGCCTGGACTCGCAAGCATCTTCTATTCTAACACATAGAAACCAGTCTCATTTACAAACAATAACTTAACGAAGAAAAGCATGATCATAACATTAAAAAAATATCAAAACCCAGTTCAAGGGACACCACAAACCAAACAGCCAAGTATGTATTGGGTCTGTGACATCTTCATTGTTTTACATGTTTGTAACACAAGCTGTCATCAATAGTCTTGTTTTTTTTTTCTCTCTCCTTCAGAATTATTATTATAGCACTAGTGTCCTATTGGGGGAAAATTCACCTCCCTGTGGGCTGCCCTGGGGTACAGTTCCTAGGTCCTAGTGAGGTAGCAAAGGAGAAAGCAGGGATCCTGTGATTACATAGAAAGGGCCTCCTGGTGCTCAGAGCAGTCCTGACTAAAACAAATAATAAATAAAAGTAAGCACAAGACCCCAGTTTCTGTGGACATAAATAGAGATAATGAAATACCATCCAATACACCCCAAATACAGGGGGATTACACTGCCCACACAGCTGCTATTACCCACATGTGGCTCCTCAAATTTAAATTAATGACAACATAATAAAACTGGAAATCTGACTTCCAGCTTGTACTAATCGCACAGCAAGCACCCAAAGGTCACAGTGACATCTGACTACTATATACACAGCACAGTCCATTCCTATTATGCTCCTTTGTAAGCCCTAACCAACCATGTCATTATACCTATGAAGGAAACTGAGATCCTGGAGGTCGTGAACCCAGAACCCACTTCCTGCCATGGAGAAAGTGGTTGGTCACCAAGCACGTGGTGCAACTCAGTCCTTTCTAAGTGCAAACCACATAGAGCTAGAGCTCCGTCTGACCTTCACTGAGTCAGAATCTCACACATACCCCCCCATTCACCACACCTGACTAACATGGGTCTCCAGTTGAGACATGCTGGAAAAAAGTAAAAGCGTGCAACATTCCAGGAGTTCTAAATGGCATGGCTTGCTGTGGGATGTCTTTCTGGATGCCCTGAATATATGCTCTTCCCATTGGTTAGTAAATAAAGCTGTTTTGGCCTATGGCAAGAAAGCTTACAGCCAGGTGGGAAATCCAAGTAGAAGGACAGAGAGAATAAGGCAGGGGAGTCTGGAGAGATGTCAGCCACTGCCAAAGGAGCAGCAAGATGCCAGGAGACTGATAATGCCATGGCCATGTGGCAACTTATAGATTAATAAAAACATGTTAAGTTATAAGAGCTAGCTAGCAAGAAGCCTGACCGATAGGCCATATAATTTGCAATTAATATAAGCCTCTGAGTGATTATTTTATAAGCGGCTGAGGAACCAAGGGGCTGGGTGGGACTAGAGAAACTTATGCCTACAATGGCTGGTGTTGAACAAGATGTAGAACATGGTTAGGAATTTCCGGTCATGCAGGCTGGAAAGAATGCTCTTTCAGCAGACCCAAGTTCTGTTCCCAGCACTCACTTCAGGTGGCTCACAATGGTAGCTCCCACTTCAGAGGATCCAACACCCTCTTCCACTGCACGCATACACACACATGCTTAAAAAATAAGACACCTTGAGTTTGATCTCCATAACCCACATGGTGGAGGAAGAAAACCAACCCCCTTAAGTTTTCCCCTGACATCCACGCTCGTGCTATTGCATATGGAGCACCTTCTACCCACATATAAATAAATAAATAAATGCAAATAAAATATTACAAAAACAAATTCTCAACTTGAGCTGTCAGAGATCTTCCTCATCTATTTAGTTATAAAGGCATCCTATATTATATCTTGATAATGTTCCCTTCAAAAACCAGGTGCTGTCAATCCGATGTTAGCAAATTCCCTTCAAAACCCAGGTGCTGTCAATCCGATGTTAGCAGAAGAGTCCTTTTAAGGGGATAAGGCCAGAGAGTCTTGTGAATGCAATTAGGATCCTTATGAANGAGGCTTTGTCCNTCCATCCATCCTTCTGTGTCTTACCCTTCCANGTTCTGCCATGTGAGGACACAGCTCTCCCCTCTCCAGAGGATGCAACTTACACCAGACAACTGAGGGTGTCACTGCCGTACCCTAGACTCCCAGCCTGTGTGGGAAATAAACTGCTAGTCTCTATGGATTGCTTGGTCTTCAGTATTCCAGTACAGCAGCACAAAACAGACTGTACACCATATTAAACACCACTGGGCTCAAGTGTTAATTATTATTTTTAATTTTGTGTGTGTGTGTGTGTGTGTGTGTGTGTGTATTTATGTGTATGTGCACGTGTGTAGGTGTCTACAAGAAGACAGAAGAGGACATTGCATCCCCTGGAGCTGGAGCTACAGGTAGTTATGAACCATTGGATGTGGATGCTGGGAACTGAATTCCAGTCCTGTAAAAGAACAGCAAGCACCTTTAACTGCCAAGTCATCTTCCTGGCCCTGTCACAAGTTAATTCTTTGTGAAAATGCCACCCAAACACCTAACAGTATGTCTTAGTTACTGTTCAATTGCTGTGAAGAGACACTATGACCAAGGCAACTCTTATAAAAGAAAACATTTAATTGGGGGCATACAGTTTCAGAGGGTTAGTTTATTTTCATCATGGCAGGAAACAGGTATGGTACTGGAGCAGTAGCTATACATCCTGATTCTCAGGCAGCAAGAGAGAGAGAGAGGGGGAGAGAGAGACAGACAGACAGACAGTCATATAGACAGACAGACAGGGCCTGGAATGGGCTTTAGGAACCTCTAAATCTTACCCCAATGACACACTTCCTCCAACAAAGCCATACCTAATCCCTCCATACAATCCACCAACTAGGAACCAAGCACTCAAACAGATAACCCGACCAGGCCATTCTTATTCAAATCACCACACAGTAGAAGAATAGTCTATCCTTGCCATCTAAAACACACAGAGTTATGTGACACAGGTGACTTCAACATTCTGAGTTGAAGTGTTACACTGTTTTGGATGAGAAATGTACCTCCCCCTCAGTCTTGAGCATCAGAACACTCTGTCTCCAGTTGGTGGCATTATTTCAGAGGCTTAGAAGGTGTGGCCTTGCTGGAGGTGTCACTGGGGTAGACTTCAAGAGTTTAAAGAACAGTGCCATTTCAAGTTCACTCTCTGCTTCCTGCTTGTGGTTTCAAATATGAGCTCCCAGCTTGCTGCCAGGTTGCTCACAGTGATGGTAATGACCTCTTGTATCTCTGGAACCATAAACNAAAGTCAATCCTCTCTATGTAAGTTGCCTTGGACATGGTATTTTATCACACCAAAAAAGAAACAAATATAGAAGTTGGTACTGGAGACTAGGCTAGTACTGTGAAGAACCTAACCATACTGACTTTAGGAGGAATGTGGAAGACTTTGGAACCTGGGACCAGAAAAGTGGTAGGACGCTCTAAGAAGAGCTTAATTGGCCATCCTAGCAGGAGGTTGAAAGACAGTAGTGCTGACAGCAACAATGAGGTGGACTGTGAAGGCCCAGCTCAAAGGGTTTCTTTGGCCTACAGACCATTCTCATGATAGTTTAGCAAAGAATATTGCTGCTTTCTGCCCCTTTCCTTAGAATCTGCCTGAAGNAACATCTGGCAAAAGAGATTTCAAGACAGCCTAATATTGACTCTGTCACTAGGTTACTAGTTGTCTTAGGGTTTCTATTGCTGTGAAGGGACACCATGACCATGCAGCTCTTATAAAGGAAAACATNTAATTAGGGTGACTTACATTTTCAGAGGTATAGTCCAGTATCATCATGGTGGGACATGGCAGCGCGCAGGCAGACATGGTGCTGGAGAGTTCTACATCTTGGTATAGAAGGAGCTAAGTTCTACATATTGATCCATAGGCAACAGGAAGTGAATTGTCACACTTCATGTAGCTTGAGCAAAGGAGCCCAACCCCATAGTGACACACTGCTTCCAACAAGGCCATACTTACTCCAACAAAGCCACACCTCCTAATAGTGCCACTCCCTTTGGAGGCTATTTTCTTTCAAACCACTACATGGCTTCCAAAGGCTTGTAGCCTTATCATAATGCAAAAATGCCTTCAGTCAAATTTCAAAAGTCCCCCTTGTCTATAACAGTCTCAAACTTATTTAAAAGTCTAAAGTTCAAAGTCTCTTTTGAGATTCATGCAACCTCTTAACTGTAATACCCTATAAAATCAAAATAAAAAAACAGATCACATACTCCAACATATAATGGCACAGGACCATTCCAAAAGATAGGGAAGGGAGCATAGTAAGAAAATACTGGACCAAAGCAAGAACAAAAGCCAGCTGGACAAACTCCAAACACTGCATCTCCATGTCTAATTTTGAAATGCTNTTCAGATCTCCAACTCCTTTCAGCTTTGTTGACTAAAACCCACTTCTTTCTCTTGGTTCCACTCCCTGTTAGCATCTCTCTTCAGCAGGTATCCCACAGCTCCAGCATCTCCAACATCTTGGAGGCCTCTCTAGGCCTCCATGTAGAGACACCCCTGACACATGCCTGGTCTCACTGGCTTTCCTTAGTTATGGAGGAAGATTGTATAACCGCTTTCTTCTATCCTTGACTCTAAAGCCAGAACCATGTGGCCAAAGCTGCCAAGTTCTGCTGCATGCTGGGCCTGGGACATGATCCCCCTAGTTCAATTACATCTTCACCAGCTTTCTGTTTTCAATGCCTAAGCTTGGCTGTCCTGAAATAGGATCTGTAGACCAGGTTGGCTGCAAACTCAGAGATCCACCAGCCTCTGCCTTCTGAATGCTAGGATTAAAGGCGAACACCACCACATTTGGTTCTAAGCTTTTCTTTAATTCTTTTTCATAAGTTGAAAACTTAGCTGGATGGAATCTTCTTGCCCTGAGGTCACCACACTCTTTATTCCATTTCTTAATCTGTTTATCTCCTTGAACACAGGACTTAGCTTTATTCCACTTCCTGGTGCTTTTTCTCCTCAAATTATACATTTTGTATTTTTCTTTGCCTGGCTTGCTCGTTTTCATTATAAATCTTCATTAGAGCTAACACTAATAACCACAGAACAGAGTCAATACTAGGCTGCTTTAAGATTTCCTCTACCAACAGAATTAATCCAAAACTCTTCATTTTAGTCTCAGGCAGACTTTTCAGAAAAGGGCAAAAAGCAGCCACTTTCTTCACCAAAATATCGTAAGAATGGTCTCTAGGCCACATACTAACATTCTTCTCCTCTGAAACCTCGGCAACCAGACCCCCACAGTTCAAATCACTCTCAGAATCACTGTCTTCCATGTTCTTACTAGGATGGCCCATTAAGCAGCACTTAAAGCATTCAACTGCTTTTCTAATTCACAGTACCAAAGTNCACTCCAAACAAAAGCATGGTCAGGCCTATCACGGCAACACCTCAGTCCCAAGTACCAAGTTCTGTCTTAGTTAGGGTTTCTATTGCCATGAAGAGACATTATGACCACAGCAACTCTTATAAAGGAATACATTAAATTGGGGTGGCTTACTGTGTCAGAGGTTCAGTCCATTATCATCATGGGACATGGTAGCATNCAGGCACAAATGGTGCTAGAGAAAGAGCTGAGAGTTCTACATCTGGATCCACTGGCAAAAGCAAGTGAACTGTGTACCACACTGAAAGCAGCTTAAGCAAAGGAGACCTCAAAGCCCACCCCCACAGTGACACACTTCCTCCAACAAGGCCACACCTACTCCTAATAGTGCCACTCTCTTTGGGGAACATTTTCTTTCAAACTACCACACTAGTAATCACTCTTATGCAGGTCTACAATGAAAAAGAGCAGTGAGAGCATAAAGAAATACAGAATGTACAGTTTGGAGAAAAAATGGACACTGACAAGCCTAAAGCTATAGGCAAGGCTTGTGTTGGAAGAGAGGCTGCAATTGTTAGTAGATTAGCACCATTAGGAGAGACCTGGTTTTTACTAGAACAAAGGNAAGGGTGTCCTCAGGCTAAGATCCCATCCACTAAGCTCCCAGCCTGTGAAAGGAAAAGGCCTAAGAACTTTTCTGCTCCTACAAAGCAACAATAAACAAAAGCTACTGCAAACGTGGTTCAAAGGTCACAGGGTCCATGTCCCAAACTGCCAGCTGAACTTGGCAGTGTTGTCCACATGATTCTGGCTTTAGAATCGTGAAGGAGGGACAAGGAAAGGGGTCATGGAATCTTCTTCATCCACAGTTTCAGAGAGCTTCTGAGGCCAGATGTNTGGCAGGGGAGTCTNTGCCTGAAGGCCCTGAGGGGGTAAGAGGCTCTGATAGGCCATTGCATGAAGCTGTGCAAATGAAGCCTGGGTTGCAGCAGAGGACCCAAGATGTTGGAGATGCTAGAACTGTGACTGATGGGACCCCAGATCCCAAGTGATGGCATCCACCTGCACATATATCTGTGGCCACTGGCCTGAACCTACCTAGGGATTGATTTTAATATTACTTTTCACAATCCTCCAGATTTGGTACATATTTAACTTATGGTAGCTTTAGGCAAAAGCGTATCAACCCATTTCTTTTTGAGAAAACTGGATTAAGGAGTTCTAATATACTAGATATTGAACACATGACAATTTTTAAATTTATGCTGACCTCTCTAGCAAGCAGGAACAATTTAGGGAGGAACAAGGAGATGGAGCAAAATTGAGGGAATAGGAGCACTGTGTGTGGCCTTCACAAGAGATGGCTTCAGTTACACCATCCATGCCTAGACTATGGACCTCTCCTCATTATACCAGAGAGGCAGCCCAGGTCCCCTGGCCAGTGAAAGGACATGGTTGAGTGCTGCCACAGTGGCTTCAGGCACCCAAATGCCCTTAAGGGACGTGAAGAAAGCATCCCTGACCAAAGCCCTCAGGAGTCAAGCTAATGAGACTCAATCCAGATGAGTTCAGTCAAGTCTCAGACCAACAGGTATCAGTCTGTCATGTATGAGAGGTACAATAATATAACAGACAGGTTGGAGCCCATGCTAGAATGTAGGGCTTCAGATAGTAAAGGTATCAACATAAAGTAGGAAATAACTGTTTATGAAGTATGTGAATAAACAAAAGTTAATGATGGGAAAAAGAATGAGCAAGGAGCAACAGGAAATCAAAACTGCTCACAGTAAAGAATTGGATTTCCACTCCATACCACAGATGAAAATTAATTCCAAATGGTGAATGTACTTGAATATGAAGAGGAAAATTGATATTTCTACAAGATAATATAGAGCAGCATTTTTATGGGGGAAAGGGACGGGCATTTTGAAATGAGACACAGAATGTGCAAGTTTTAAAGAAAAAAGTCCAAAGCCAATTATATGTAACTATATTAAAACTAGGAACTCTTGCCCACCAGAAGTCANCATCAAGAAAATGATGAAATAACTATGAACTAGGGGTCACNGACAANGNATTAGAATCCAGAATATCTAAAACACTCCTACAAATGAATAAGAAAAAGACAAGTAATTAGAATANGGGCTAGGGGATGGGACATANCTACATCAGTAGAGTGCCTGCCTAGCACTCATAGAATTGTAGGTTCTATCTCTAGCATCCATTAAATCCAGGTGTGGTGGTATATGTATGCAATCCTAGCACTTGGGATGTGAATGCAGGAGAAGAAGAAGTTCGGGTTCATCCTTGGCTCCTCGGCCAACCTGAGTGTGCACAGGCGTTTCACAGAGACAGAGTGGTGAGTGGCAATGTGGAAAGATATTCAACCTCGATGATCGGAGAAATGCAAGCAAGATCACACTCGGGTACCACTTCCCACACAGATCACACTGAGATCTTACTTGCCACACAGTAGGCCAGCAAGCATCCATAGTAGGGTAACTCCAAGATTGAATCACTTGCGGGGGTCTCATCTGCTTTAGCTGTTTTCACAAAGCCATAACTGTCTTGCATCACAGAGCCACTGACAGGCCAACCATTCTGCCTGAGCACACACAGAAGAGAAACTGTTCCACGTGTGTGCTGAAGACATATGCCAGGGTCATCGTAACTGTGGAGCCCAGAAAACCCTGGGATGGGTCCAAACGCCTGCTAACAGGGAAACAAAGAAGGATGCCATCAAACCACATGACAGTCACAGAGGACAGTGTCATGGTGGGCAGTGTGCAGAACACTGGCCAAATGCAGCTCAGAAAGCCAGAAAGAAGAGCGAGTCTCTGGTTCTCACAAGCAGCACAGTGCCCTCTTCATCACTGAGAAACAAACATGCATATAGGAAAACTATATAAACACGACTTTCAGAGCAGTGACATCATCAGGGTGGGACCAGGCAGGCCACGAAGTGGAGACCGCCTCACAGGACAAGGTGCTGTGCAGGCCTCCAGCCAGTGTCTTAGAATTTATATGATCTTGTGTATTCTTGAGCATGCCTGGGACAAAGTGTAATTTTGAAAAGTGTTGGGNAAAAAAAGGCAAAGGATGGAGATGAAATGAAGAAGGAGACAGAGAAATAATGGAGTAAAAGCAGCTCGGGGGTGGGGGGCCAAATTCATAAAGACTGCAAAGTCAAATTCTATAAAATGAGCCTTTTCTGTGACCTGGAACTAAGATACTCTCATTCTCTCATCCCTTCTCCTCTCTTTACACACACACACACACACACACACACACACACACACACGCACACACACCCCTAAAATCACTATATATACAATATAAACTTCACATGTAATCCAAAACCTTATAGAGACCACTCACCCCCTTTTACTTCCATAGCAACCAGATACGACGTCACAGACATTCATGTCTGATGACAGTCATGCTCAGAAAGCTCCTCACCCAGGTGTGGCAGCACAAACCTGGAATCCCAGCTATGGGGGAGGATAAGGGCAGGAAGAAGAGGAAGGACGCAGAAGATCTTCACCACAAGGAAGCATTCTACAGCTCACAAGGCAATACTACTTATAGTCTTTAAAAAATATTTATCCGTTTACATACCTACTTATTTGTGTGTGTATGCATGCATGTGCATAGCAGGGGTACATCTGTGCCACAGCATGACTGCAGAGGTCACAGTAATAGAAATTTCCCAGTAAATGCATTTCATACTTTTAAAAGATGACTACTAGTTGGGCATGTTGTCCCAGCACTCCAGAGGCAGAGGCAGGAGGATCTCTGTGAGTTCCAGGCCAGCCTGGTCTGCATAGTGAGTTCCAGGAAAGCCAGAGCTACATAGTGAGACTCTATTAAAAAAAATACTCGTACTTGTCCCTCACAACTATCTCAAAAAAAGGAAAGGGGGTGGCACTCCCTCTTTCNGAAAACCCCACATACGTGAAAGATATAATAAAGGAACAGGCAAATAATATCAGCCAATAAATTCAACATCTTACATGAAAGGGTCAAATGTCTTGAAAAACACAAAATACCAAAAAAGTCTCAAGAAGAATAATTGGCATGAACAGGCGTATATTTGGGAGAAAAAAAAAGGTCCGAGGTTTGCAGGAAATACTTAAAGAAGTCTCCACATTTAAACAACTTTCCGGTTAAATTCTAGAAAACATTTAAAGGTAAAACAATGCCAACAAAAGTATGCACAATGATGCAAAAGTGCCAGGGGCCTCATCTGGGCCCTAATCACAAAGCAGACAGACGTGGAGAAAGCTACAGTGCTATGGCCTTATGTGGGCTGACACACAGGGCAGAAGGATCACAACTCTTCAGGCCCAGGTAGAATTCAGCCAGAAGTCCAAACCTGCCAGTGTGGTATGTGGTGGTCACATCATCATCACTGCATGAAGGAACAGAGCAACTTCAAACTGATAAAGACGCCAAGCCAGGCAGGTTCCCTTTACTGCGGTAAACTCCTGAGACACCAGCTAACACGGAGGAAAGGCTTGGCTCTCCTCACAATTGCTTTAACCTATAGGGAGGCCGTGTGGTCGTGAATGGGTACACCAGTAAAGCNGGGCCATTNACTTTATCACTGAGACTTGAAAGATGAGAGGCCAGGGTCCCACAAGCCCCTCCAGGGCACAATCTNAATGTCTGACCAGGGCTCCTTCCCCTGGGCTCCAACTCTTCAAAGTCCTGGAACCTACTAACAGAAACTTTCTAGGGACTTGAACTTCCATATATGGACTTCTAGGGAAGTTCGTTTCAAACTGCAGCAAGCACCTATAGACACTTGATGCTAAAGTCACAGTTAATGGTAAAAGATGGAAGTTGGGAAGGCAGAGGATTTTGTCAGCAGACTGCTACACTTCAAAAGTCTGCCACTTGGCCAGCTATGCTGGGGCTCTAGGACAGCCCCATGTGTCTGAAAGTGTAAAATGTTACTCCCTTTTCCATCTTTTCCACGGAGCAANGGCAGCTTCTCAGGAGGCCTGAACCAAAGCTACACATCCAGGCAGACTGAATGCAGAAGCGGACCTGGGCACCTCACTGCTGTCTATGCACTCGGATATTAAGGTCTGAAACCAAGGCAGATCACTAACACTCCTGCCGCTAATTGCTTTTTATGGAAAATAAAACTGCCTTCCACTGAAAAATGCTCTTTATGCAAAAATCGAATGGGCTATGGTTGTTCACATGAATTAATAAATACTTTTTAATTTCTCAATGTTATCTCTAATACAGCAATAGAGTCGGCCATCTGTACCTTCCGGACTTAACCCACAGAAACTGGAATTTGAGGGAGAATATTATGTGTACCAAACATATGTAATTTTTTCCTTATTAAATTTCTTTCTTTATTTTGATAGTTATGTTGCAATGGGTGTTTTTAAAAATTTAGAGGGAGAAAGTGGGGAAGAGAGAGGGGCCAAAATATATAGTGTACATATATGGAAGTATGAAAAAAAACAAAATTTACTAATAAAGACAGACATTTCTAAATGATTTAGTCTGGTGGAGGATGTGCTGGGCTCTGTCTGAACACTGTGATTCTTTATAAAAAGGATCCCTGGATGCTGGGATTCCAAGGAGAACCTGGAACGATCATGTCCAGGAAACTGAGCACCCCCTGTGTATTGCTAGCAAAAGCTCTGGGGAGCCCTAACAAATTTTAAGAACACAGACAAGTTCTGAGACCAAACTAGGGGTCCCCTGTCATCTCTAGCACTCTGTAACCTAGGACGTTTTAGGGATTTAATACCCTGACCGAGCTCTGAAGGATACCCTGTATCTTCCACTGGAGAGGGACATGAGGGAGGGTGGGGGTGTCTGCTGTCTCAGGAAGGTACCCATCATCCCACTTCTNAAAATGCTTTCCAAAACCTCCACCACCATGTGCACAAATTTTCCCACAAAAATTTGATTAAATCTCTCTGGGAGGCATCTTCATACGGCACCACTAGAGAACACCGCCATGCCAAGCTGAAGCTGGGGGTAAAAAGAGCCCTGTGGCAGGATGCATCAGTAGAGGAACANAGTTCCATATGAAAACGCTTAAAATACATTAGATTTTTGGTCAAGATGAAAGACAAAAGGGGGGGTGGGAAAGCAATCTATTCTAATTGGGTTCCCATGGTAACTGTACAATTGGGTTTTTCAATATAACATCCCAAAGGCCCAATGCACACTTGTAAAATATACTTCCAACAGCCCGGATTGTTTTTACACTGCAGCACTCCCAGGAAGATCAATTACTATACATCCCCGCCCTAACTATTAGTGGCGGGAGACTTCAGCAGTACTTGCCATATTAACATAAGTCACATACCAAACACTACCTATCAAGATGATTATGTGGAAGTAATCAGGAGCTTCAAGATCACCAAACACACTCCGAGTAATAAACCAANAGGAACGCTGTCCTAGAATCATGATTACAAACTGAAAGAAATCAAATCCAAGTATATACCAGGCCACTATACGCCCCCCCTCCATTGATTCCCCGGATAAGCAGAATCANTCATTAATAATTACATTAGAAGGTGACCCTTGGGGTTAATCACATTCTTGCTGGCTCTTGATGTGGAAGTAAACAGCAAACAGCTGCTAATAAATAAATAAATAAATAAATAAATAAATAAATAAATAATAAATAACCAAGAAGAATTCAGATCCATATCTTAATATTCACAACACATTCCCAGCCCAGGACTCCAGCATCATATAGCAGCCCTCTCTGGGCCATAGTGGGCCCCCAATGTAGGGCCCTAAGGACATGATGCTCATCTACACTACGGGGTAGAGAGCTGGGGACACTCAGAAATGAAAAAGCTTATCATCTGCACGTCCTGTACAACAGTCCTAAAAGTCTGCAAGGTTTAGAACCCGCACATGGTGGGATGGACAGGCAAGTTCAATGGCCTCCAACTTCCACAGGTCCCCTGTAACAGGTTATGCAGATGCAGAAGAGGCCTGGTGGTGTGTCAGCAGGAAACACATACTGAGGTCCCTACCTCATTGAAGACCTACCAGTGTTCTCAGGGACAGCCCAGCCTGAAGGTGACCACTGTGTTTCTGAGAACCCCAGATAATGTTCCAAGTTTAATAACCATTTGTTGCAATACCCTGGGACCTANGGAGTCAATGCTGGCCACTTTGCATAGCCCTTCTCATATGGAGGATTCCCCAGCCATCAACTTATCTTTGCTGTCACCTCTGCTTCCCAGGAGGCCTGAGAGACCCAACAAGACTAGACTTTTCTCTGAAACCCTGCTGGCATCTCTTGTCCTGCTTGCTGTACCCATTTCTGCAGTCACTGGGGCTCCTGGTGACCAGCCCAGGGTTCGGTTTTCTTTTTCTCTGGTACACATTCACATACACAGGAAGTCGGGAGCTCAGCTAAGAATAAGGATTGTGGGTATTATCCGCTAAGAATGAGACAAGCCAGGTGTGATTATGCACACCTTTAATCCCAGGACTTAGTAGACAAAGGCACGTAGATCTCTGTGATTATGAGTGAGGCCAGCAGGTCTACCTAGAGAGTTCCAGGATAGCCAGGATAGCCAGACTATGTAGTTTCAAAGAAAAAAAGAGGAGGAGGAGGGGAAAGGGTAGAATAGGAGTCGGAAGGGATAGGGGGTGGAGGAAAGGGGAAGGTGGGGGAGACCTTACACTTGACTAGAGATGGCTCAGCAGTTAAGAATAGTTAGTGGTTCTTCCAGAGGACCCAAGTCCAGTTCCCAGCATCCATGCTAGGCAGTACACACATACCTGCAACTTCACCTCCAGAGAATCTGACCCCCTCTTCTGTGGACACTGGGGCACACACACACGTTGTTGTTTGTTTTTGCTCTTTTGGGGGGCCCACCACCCAGCTCCCCAAAAAAATCACTCACGGAGGCTTATTCTTACTTATGAATGCCCGGCCTTTGTTTGGTTTCTTTCTTGCCAGCTTTCCTTAACTTATCCCGTCTACCTTCTGCCTCTGGGCTTTTCCTGTTCTCTTACTTCTGTACATCATACTCTTCCTCCATGGCTTGCTGGTTGTGTAGCTGGGTAGCTGGCCCTTGGAGTCCTCCTCCTTCTATGGCTCCTAGATCTCTCTTCTCCCAGATTTCTCCTTCTGTTTATACTCTCTGCCTGCCAGCCCCGCCTATCCTTTCTCCTGCCTTGCTATTGGCCGTTCAGTTCTTTATTAGACTATCAGGTGTTTTAGACAGGCAAAGTAACAGAGCTTCACAGAGTTAAACAAATGCAACATAAACAAAAGTAATACACCTTAAAATAATATTCTACAATACACACACACACACACACACACACACACAAAGAGTAGACACTAGGGGTAGTGGCTGCTACAGGATTAACTTATCAAATAACCCACTTGGCCAGTTTGTAGAGAAAGACTGGAAGCCTTCCTCCCCTGAGCTTCATGTAAGGAATGGGGTATGTGCAAGAAAAGCTAGCAACACAGGAGNTGGGTGGTCTACATAAATGCACTATAGAGGGTCANAGGCCTCCTGGTTCAGGCTTTTGGGGCTTTTCCCTCCGCTTACTAGCCCACTCCTCTTCTTAATAAACTCTGTTTCCCTGACCTCTAGACATTCCTCCCTCTTTCTCTGAAGCCCTCCACTTACCCCATGTCTCTCCATGGCTGACATGCAGGCTTTTGGCCCCTAACTCAAGCAGGCACAACTTTCCCTCTCCTTCTTCTCCAGCTCCTCCTCACAATAGCTGCCAAGATCGGCCTGTCCTGTTGTTTTTCTTACATAATCTAATGGTCCTTGAACTTCCTTCCGAATCTGTTTATAAATTCTTTTATTAATGAGACTGAGAATCCACAAGAAAGAACCCCAAATTTCCCAGTAACAGATCTATCTTCATTCCCAAACTTGAACTTCATGCACAAAGACCATGTTTGGTCAGCTCTGGTTATCAGAATACAATGTCACACAGGGTGGCTTAAATGACAGGCATTTATGTAACTTTGCACAGACCAGACAAAAGCTCAAAAGCTTGGCTATCTAGGCTCCTACAGGGGGCTCTTTCCTGGCATTACCTGGGCTCCTGCAGAAGACTCTTTCCTGGCATACTGACAGTGGATCTACTGCCTACCTTACAGGGCACGGAGTCTATGGGACTAGGATCCATGTCAGTCCTGTGACCTCACTTTACCTTACCGATCTTTTGAAGGCCTCTTCTCAAACACNGTCTCATTGCACAAGACTACAACCTCTGACCCTGGGATGCAGTGAGAAGGACAGAGCCTGNGTCCAGCAAAGCGTAGCCTTTGGTCTAGTCAACCTCAGTCCAGGCCTCAGATGCTCCTGATCCAGCATCCTAACACCACAGGATGAACCCAGTACCACAAAGGTGAAAGCCAAATACAATGGAAGGTCAGGAAGGAACCCAGGGTGGAAGTGGCTTCTAACTTGAGACTGGGGAGGTTTGAGGGCAGGGCCAACAGCAGAGTATATCTGGGTTTGGGTTTGGGGGCAAAGGCGGTCACCAACGTACAGAGAGAGGGGGGGACCCCAGACCACCCACATATGCAGCTCTGGAGCAAGGGTGGACAAGCAGAGTCTGGATAAAGTGCCCACTGGGCACGTGTAGGGCCAGGTAGGTCCAAATGAGCCAGGCACAAATGCACTTTGCCTTGGATCTGAGCAGGAGGGTCAGCTAGAGTCTGTGCGAAGCAAAAGATAATGGAGATGGGAAGCAAAAAGAGGCCAACAGTTGAGTCTCTAGGCCAAGGTCCTTGCTAAACAACATACTGTACTGCACGGCAACATTCCATGCCTGTATGGCATTTGTGAAGTCTGGCATTTCCAGAAACTTCTGGGTGATTGCAGGGGTAGAAGACACCAGATGGGAATGGAAACAAGAGAGTGAGACTAGAGCACAAAGCAATGTTCTCACTTCACACTCCCTATTCCAACCCACAAAACACCCAGGCTCACTCAGCTCCATACAGTCCCCAGATTCACACAGTCCTACACCCACAGAACCCTGGATTCACAGGCCCTTAAGATGCATACCACCCCCAAGGCCCATTGAGCACTGGTGCTCACAGGACTCCAAAGCCCACAGCACACCAGTCTGCATGGGCCCATAGCTTATATATATCCTAGCAACACTTAATTCCTCAGGCAGAGGTGATCTGAAGGTGCTAACACCCATGGGTTGCCAGATAGGACCCTTCCTAAGCCATCCTAGACAGCCTGAGACAAAGACAACACCTTAGGTAGCAAATCACTGTGGTGGCTAGTGTTAACTGCCAGCTTGACAGAATCTGGAATCACATAGGCCCTCTACACATTAAAATAAATAAATAAGCAAACAAACACATGAGTGATGGGGCTGGAGAGATGGCTCAGTTGGTAAAAGGCTTGCTCTGCAAGCATGAGGACCAAGTTTGAGTCCCAGAACCCAAGCCAAAGGTCAGGCCTAGCATGTATGTGTAATCCCAGCACTGGGGAGGTAGAGATGCACAGATCCCTGGGGCTACTAGCTGNCCAGCCCAGCCTATCCAATAAGCTCCAGGCCAGTCAGAGACCCTGTCTGAAAAAATACAAGGTGCATGATGCCCGAGGAGCAATAAATGTGATTGATCTCTGGCCTCCACATAAATGCTCATATACACGTGTACCACTGTGTACGCACACACCACACACCCCCCACACACACACACACAGTGATCAGCATACTCTGGCCACACTTAATCCCTGAAGGCAGCCTCATGCTGAGCCAGGTAGAGGTCTTTAAGCCCTATGCTTTTGAAGAGAGAAAGAAAACAAACTACTGATCCAGACTCAAGGCCAAGGGCACTCCAGCTAGTGGCAGAGTCACNGCAATCATATCCAGGAGAGCTCTGGAGTGAAAGGTGCAGAATGTGCAGCCACCCTGGTGTGTCTAGGATGTATCTAGCTTAGGACCGAAAGCCCCACTTACCTATGTCTGGTCTCAGCCAGCAGGGATGGTAATCTTGAACTTTAAGATTTACCCATGTTTACACCTGCTCATCTTTCTAAGAAAACTTCC
The DNA here is from genome assembly GCA_001675575.1 of Neotoma lepida. NCBI lineage: Eukaryota > Metazoa > Chordata > Mammalia > Rodentia > Cricetidae > Neotoma > Neotoma lepida. The sequence goes on along the minus strand of LZPO01108074.1, from coordinate 89,567 downwards.
TGGCTATCCATCAGAAGCAGCATTCTGGAAGCAGCCTCCCCTAGTCCACCGACTCCGACCCAAGGGGACTCGGTTCCCACCAGTGACTACCAGTCAGTTCTCAGAGTCTTGCTCAGCCCAGAGACGGATGGGCTGGAGGAGGGGAGGCGCAGGGAGCCTGTTAATCAGCAGACAGGCCACACGACGCCCTGCATCCATCTGACTCGACAGCTTAATCTGATGCTAACACAATGGTGACAGAAACAAATTTTTTTCTGCACAATAAAGAATAGTACACCTGGGTCTTCTTGGGATAGCTGGCTAAATTCAGTAACTTTTGGAAATATATCATTTCTTTTCTTTGCCCATTATTCTAGAAACTTCCCCTTGAGTGCTAAAGGCCTTACTAACAAGAACAGCGGCATGCCCAGAACAGAGCTCCTACCACCACTGTGCTAAGGACGTGACATGCTTGCTCATTTGATTCCCTGTCATCTGACACAGGCACAGGAGTCATGGCTGGCATTATCTTAACTAGATGACAACCTAGGAACACTGAGACTCTCAATCTCTGTTTCTGAGACCTTCCATGAGCTCTACATCTACCACATAAAGGGGCCAGGCCTGCAAAACCTGTCTGCTCCAACTCCTGCACACCACTCTGACCCTACCACATGTCCATCTTACACACCTATCCTACAACCACCCAAGACTCCACCAGCTGCAGTTCCTGCCCCAGGGACCTCTCGCCCTGTAGCTACCGACCTCTCATGCTTAAATCTCTACTCAGAAGCCCTTTGTTCAGAACGGCGGCTTCAAATGGTGATGGTTTAGATGTGAAGTGACCCCATAGTACTCGTGTTGAAGGCTTGGTCCAGCTAGTGGTTCTAATCACTGGAACACGACTGGACCCTAAGGGCTCTGACCTAATCAATGGATTCATCCCCTGATGGATTTATAATATGATAGTACTAGAAGGAAGAGCCTCAGTGGAAGTAGGTCACTGGGGGCATACGCTGNAAAGACACTGTGACCTCGACTCTGACCTGTCTCTCTTCTCCTTCCCTCATTTCTCTCTGTCTCTGCCTCCTGATGGCTATGATTCTCTACCTCTGTTCCAGGCCCAGAAACAACGGAGTCACTCACCATGGTCTGAGGCCTCTGAAAACGTGAGCCACAGTGAACTATTCCCTTCAATCGTGTTCTCTGTGGCACTTGGNCACAGAGACAAAAATCTACCTTAAATACATTCCAGTTCTCTTCTGTCCTCCAGATGCCCTCACCAGCACCCAACAAATACATCTCACNTACCTGAAGTGTAAATCCAATTAATCTTTTCAATAAAAACCAGGAGTCAGATATCGGGGTAAAAACCTGAAAAATCAGAGAAGGAGGGGAGCAGCCACAGTTGCTCCCTATCTTTTCTGTTCCTCAGTCCAAAAAAGCTGAGATCCTGTCTCTGCCCTGCCTTATCACTTCCTGTCGCCTCTCTGTACAGACCTCCAGACCTCTATGGTTAACTAGTGGCTAGCTCTGACCTTTGACTCCAAGCAAGCTTTATTTGTCAGAATACAAACAAAATATCACACGACACCTACCCAGTCACATCCACTCAGACTTTCAAGAGCACAGCCCTTGAAGACAAGGTTGGCATAAGCCTGCTAAGTCTTCTTCCAAAAAACTCAGGGACTACAACAATTCCACTGTGCAGTATGGGAGGGCAGGGCTCAGTGGGGGGGTTTTGGACTGTGGAGGACAATGGACCCAATAATGCCTTTCTTTTAGGAATGGGCCAATTATCACAGGACTCAACCTCCTGCCTGCCCTTCTATTCTTCAACATGAGTTGAAGCAATACAAGGCACTTACCAGATGGGACCTTGATGGCCAACATCCCAACTCCAACACTGTGAGCCCCAAAGCTCTTTCTTTCTACATGACCCAGTGTCGGGTATTCTGTTACAGCACTGGAAAACAGGCCTCTGACGCCCCTGGCCCTCGAAGAGTATCTTCCTACCCTAGGAACCACCAGAGGAGCCCCACAGCAATCCACCACCCAGTGAGAACTTTCCATGGTCTTTATGTAAGCAAGCCAAGCACACANGCTCTATTTTTAATTTGCATTCTGATGTGACTGTACACCTAAAACTTGACAGTGTGATTTTAAGGATGCCATGGCTACCTACAGGAAGTACAGGTTGCCCCCCACAGAGCTCAGGCTGGGGGTGGAGGTGCCTGTTAATGAGCCGCCTTCCTCCCCGCTGATATCTCTGCCTGAATGAGCAGTTAAAATAAGGTAATCTCCCCGCCTCAGAGCCCAAATGCCAGGCAAGGCAGACAGCATGCTTCTTTAAAATCCACATTAAATTAAAACACAGACACCAAACATTTCCTCCTTCCAGAGTAAGAAGAATGACCCTGGCTAGATGGTTCTTGCCTACAATCCTACCCCTTGGAAGGTGGAGGCAGGAGGATCAGGAATTTTGAGTTCCAGGCTAACCTGGGCTACATGAGACCTTGTCTCAAAAATCAAAACAAAATAAAAGAACCAAAAGAAACAAGGAAAAATGACCCTACACGTAGTTGTCTTTTCCAACTAGCCTCTCCTCTCACTCACATGCACCTTCCAGTCAACAGACAAGGCTTTCCCATGACCTCCACAAGCACCACCCCCCACTGCCAGATCCCTCATGACCTCCACAGGCACCACCCCCTCACTGCCAGATCCCATATAACCTATAC